>JBCFXI010000804.1:0-105292 GCA_038496175.1 Ampulex compressa
ATATATAAAACTTTCTTACTTTAATTGCAATATATATAACATAAATTAACAATGTGATCGCGTTTAAATAATTTCTTCACCCTACAATAAAACACATTAAGTACATACATTTAATTTCGTGCATCATCTTCCAAGTTCTACTTTATAAAGTAAATCTATCCCTGAACTTTCTCCTCTACGAATCCATATATCCTTCCATTACACCGTGGTAGCCGCCAAAAGGCTTAAATGGTATTCGGCAAGAGTCGAACCGAGGATCGTCTTCCTCGTGGTTGTGTCGGACCCGCGACGTCGCGGCTAATGCGTCTTTGTTTCCGCGTGGAGAAATCCGCGTGGCTAATTGGGCGGAGGTCGCCACCGTAGGAGATAATGGATATTAATTACCGCGCCTTACTTTCCGCAGCATTAAACATTTTCTTCAAGACGGGCAGGGGTGGTTGCCGCGGAGGGGAGGGGCCACCATCCCTCATTGTTAGCCCCTTTAAAAAGACGGCGTCCCCCGTTAAGTATAATAAGTACGAAGTCTGCAGTCCGCCGTCCTCATCCTCGTTGTCCCCGTCTTCGCCCGTTTCCCAACCTGGCCTTCTCTTTCCTGCGCCCGTTCTCCTTATAATCCATCTAAATTTTAAGAGCGGATCAGCGAATCCCCCGGAAAACTTTGCCACGGAGTTGCCGCGGTAATCCATTTAAATAATTCCCCGTCGAGCCAACAGCGCGAAAGGGGTTTTCTTCCGCGTTGAGAGCCGATCGTCTTTCCCACCCGCGTCACATCCGAGATAACGGGCCCCTCCGTCGGTACATCGAAAAGTAAGACACCACGATGGGGTAGCGGATCGAGGATCAAAGTGCCACGTGGAAACTCCACTTCGAATCCTGGGCGCTGCTTATAAATTTCTCCATTCGATATACCCAACCTGGTGTCGATGAAACGACAGCTAATCTAGGAGTAACTTAGCTTGACTATGTGCGTTTAGTTGTTCGATGACTAAGCTATTATTATTGCTTCAATGTAAACGAGTAGGTTTTATTCACCCTTAACCATTGCCATACACAATCCACGATATTCGGATCTCGTATTATTCTCGCCGCCTTGTCCTAATCTTACATCGAATCCAGAAACTACACAAATATTACAGGAGTGAATTTTCGCTCTTTATGGTAATAGAAATGAAGGTACGTTTTATTCGTATTAAGAGCCTCGCTTAAATGAATATTTATCGAAACAGCGATGTTTCCAACGCCTTAGCGCGTTCCTTCTCAATCTGAGGAGAAACACCTACGACAGTAGTGACAATGTAAGAATATTAGGGTGTAACAATAGTCGTACAGCGCAATGGATGTTAAAACACACCTTAAAGCAAGCTCAAAGGAACGAACAGAAGGGCTTATAGACCAATCGAGTATGACGAATATGCAAATTACGTATAATACAATATGCTCCTAGATTATTTATCATCGATTATCGAGGAGGCGAAGTAAGAGTCTATACCAGTCTGTTAGGTGTCTCGATTTCAGTCCGAGCGGCACTTTCTCCTTTGTCTCGAGGATGTTCGTCGATAGTGGGGAAGAGGAGCTTACCTACGGAGATATGACGCCGGATAAAGGGGCCGGGAATTCATTTGTCTAGCGACGTAGGCTAATGTATCGGGAGGACGGCGATGTACGAGTCGTTTCGCATTCTCGCCCTAATGGATCGCGGCCTCGTACGGGGAACGAAGTTGTCAGTGGCAATGCGCTGACGGGAGCGTCGGTTCAAAGCGATCACGAAGGCTAGTTTTCTCCCGGTCCATCTCTTGCTGGTCTTGGTACTGCACGGCCAAGCACCGATAACTCATCGAGACCTCTGGCCTTACAACGAGGCATCGGCTCTGAGCCTCGCTCGGCCGAGGCGCATGATTAATGAAGAGCCGCGAAATGTACTCGGATTAGTGTCGCGCGGCGCTCGAATCTTGTTTCTGCGAGTGAGTAACGAACGTTCTTTTCGCCCACCGCCGGGATATTTTTGTGTGGCGTAACGAAGCCAGCGCCAGAAGAAAGTACGATCGATCTTGATTTATCGTATGACGATACGGAGAGCCGCTTTTGCCATTGGCTATCATAGGAACGTCGCTAGACCTTAACGTCTGGAACAGCGTTAATTGGATTAGATTTATTACTATCGGTGTCCAATCAAAAGGAAAGGTGCCAATGAAAGTTAGAAGCGATCGTACAAGAAGAAGTGCTCGTGGTATTGATTATCGTACGAACATTAGCTAATCTTAACCTCGGAAACGGCATTAATTGAAATAGCTTAATTACTAACGATCTTTGATCGAAATCGAAGCGCATGGTTTCTCCAGAATTGGAGAAAGCCTTGTAACCGACTTCAATGGCGTCATAAAAATCCGGCAGTAGTCTTAAAATTTCAAGCAACGTTAATTTGACTATGGATCAAATGTAACCGGATATTAAAAGACCAACATACCTACGAATACTTTAATCCTGTTTTTCAAACATTCTTTACGTCCAACGTTTAACAACGCAGACTGGTAATAAAACGTAATTAGAACGTTTGATAAATCCAAGGAACTTCGGGAGAGCTATATCGACATGCCAAACCGCATTCTTGGATCTTTGTGCTCTCTGTTCGGTGCGTGCATTCGCTTTATCCCACATAAATTTCGCCAGGAGTTTCTCATATAGCACCGTCAGGAATAATGTCGTTTACCCTTGCGAATTCCACCGCGGTGGATAGCGCGGATGGATTATCGCCGCGAAAACTCGCGGGAAAGAGCTCGTTCGCAATTTGCCGCTAAATGCCAGGGACTTTGCGGGCGCCGGGTGTTTGATCTTACCGCATCCCGATCCACGGCCCCAGGGGTTACTATAAACAGGAGCGGTTATTCGTCGACGCCTCGTCCGCAAGCCTCGTCTCTTTACCTGACTTCTAACCCCGCTGCGATACGGTCAACGATGGGGCGAAAGCCGAGCTTGATGGATAGACCGGCGTTTTGCAAAATACGGACCGTTCCAAAAATAAGCGATTGAACTTTTAGAGGGTATTCTACTGGACTTGAGGATTAGAAGTGATCGAACGAATATGGTTACGTTAGAAAGTGCTTTGTTTCTGGATTATAGAGTTGGAATATAGAGGGAAGTGTCGAAGTTATGAGGCTGTACGTTGGAAATAATCGATAGATTATCTTGTCTCGAGTGATAATCTTTGGTTCAATGCCTGCTTCGTTGTTGATTGTTCACTGATTTGTCCTATGTTTTTGTATGAAATGTGTTCTTGTAAAGAAATTTGTGGAGTAAAATTGTCTTGATTGGGATAAATGAATAAGTATTGTTAAAGAAGCTCCGGTGGGATATTAGTTAGAAACGTGGATTTCCATGATGTAGATACCTATCCTGTATTATGGGAATTAACTTTGGTTTGTCTTCTCTACAAATTATTAAGCTCGCGATGGAATATCTATACTATTGCAAAGTAATAGCTATGTCTACGTCTCTTCGAAGAATTTGAATAACAACCGTCAACCGTTCTGTTATAAACTGCCAGCCTTTGACTATATCATTTCAAGAATTCGTCTAGCCATACTATTCCAAACTACCGACTTTGAACTATATCTCTATCACAAAATCAACCAACAAGTGTATCTAAGCTCTCACAAGCTATCAACTTCTCACTCTTTCAAAAATTGTACGAACAAGCGTACCTCAATTATCGCAAAGTACTAGTCTCTCACTATGCCTTCTTCAAAACTTCGACCCACAAACATCGCTCGAACTATTCCACGCTACCAGTTCAAAAATACAATCAACAAGCCTGGCCCGACTATCGCCAGATAAGAGCTTCTCACAGTGCCTCCTTCTAAAATACAACCAACAAACATCGCTCCAACTATTGCATAGTCCCAGCCTCTGGCCGTGCCTCTTCCAAAAGTTCTCTGGTAAACATACATCGCCGACAAACCTCGTAGTGTCGTTTCGACACTAAAAGTAGCGCCGCGGGTTAACAGCCGCGGCGGCCGCATTCCTCGTCGGAGACGACGACGGGAGACCGGTAGGCGTCGTCGATTCCGCCTCGTCGACGAGACTATTCCCGTCCCGGCCGCCTCATGAATCTCTTCCACCGTCCTTACCGCCGCTCTTCCGCGCTCTTCCTCGACAAAGTCGACGCTTCGCGGAACGATTCTGCCCCGGCCGCCCGATGATTTGTTGCCAAGGCGTACCTCGGAGGCGTAAGCGCGTTGCACGCTCGATCTCCGCGCGGAAGCAACACGCGCCGAGCCGTCCGGAGGAAATCCACGACTTCCTCGAACGTTTCTCGATCCAGGATACCGGCCCGTGCGCGTGGCGCTCGTCCTTTCTTTTCTTTGCCTCCTTCGTTCTTTAATTCATTTTTGGCACCGTTTGCTAAGCTCATTTGGCCTGGGATCTAGTGTTCGATCACTTACCTGAGGAAACATTTTTTTTTATTTTTTTAAGTTATGGATATTAGATAATGTCTATTGACGAGTTTTAGGATATTACTGGTGGATCCAGGAGCGGTTAGAGATGGGATCTAATTTGATCATTTAAGAGTATCGATAATGGATATATTTGAAATGTATCGTTATTCAGCGGTACTTGCATAAAATGTAAAAAAAAATGGTGAACGAAGAATATATGGTGGCTGCCAAAATTATTCCTAGTGCTTGTTCGACGACGGGCAAAAATCGATTATTACGTTTTCGGAATTAATGGGATTTCAAATCTCAATGCATGATCATCTGAAGAGTCAATGAAGTCAAAAAAGACAATGAGTACTTACCTTTTCTTATCGGAAATCATTCGGAAGTGGTCAGAGGTATGCTAAATTTCGAGAAAATAAATAAATCTGTCAGCGTTTATCTTCTTCTTAAAATAACGATACCGTTTATCGTCATATCTCTATAGCTACGTATTATTTGCTACTTATGCGGTATAATGATCACAAATAAACAAATATATTCCTGGCCGTTTTTATACTTTTGTTACTACAGTAAAACTATCGAAGCAGTCAAAATAATTGCTTAGCGATTTTTCCAAAAATTGGGGAAATTTGTCTTTATATTCTTACGGTACTTGAATGATTACACATATCTGTTTACGTTCCTTCGTTATCCCTCTTTTAAAGAATTTAAGTATTTCAGTATAAATTTACGAATTTCAGTATGACAGAATCCATACGCATGAACGTCGAGCTTTCAACGAACTGTGTACAAAATAAAGTACCTTGCAATATATGGTTTAAGGTTGAAAGACTTCCGGCATTTCCCACGGTCCCGTGGTGTAAGTTTATCAGTACACATACGCGAAACGATACTGCCGAGGCAAATCCGTCAAAGCATTGACACGTCATTTGCGATGGTACCAACCTTCGCCCCATGGTCAAGAAAGCGAGGTAAGTTTGTTTGTTCCTCGGTCGGAAGCGAGGGAACTAGTGACTGATCACCTACGAAACCCAGAAGGGTTCTCGTAGTAAATCCCCGACGACACGGGTCGCCATCGTGGCTTACGGTCAAATACCGCTCTTAAAGCTCCATGATAAAGGTTTCCTTCTCTGCGAATGCGATAATACGTGTTACTCTTATAGAAGCGATTATTCTAACGAAGAGGTAACCAGAGATCTTAAATTCTCCTTCGATTTTCGCCTTTAATCGAATATTATTGGATATTTTTATTTAAAGGAAATTTGATTAACGTATGCGCATGCGTACTACAGACTAATTCCATATTTTCCGCTAAATATATTTATATATGAGACGAAACCGTGCTTGCAACGTAATCACTTCATTTTGTCGTAACTAAAAAATAGTCTACGAATTCTTCAAAAAATATATACATATTGAAAAAAATGGAGGACAACTAAGAAATCTGTAATGGATCACGATTGTTCATTTTTTCTACTGATTTCTCACGCAGTAATTTATATCACGCTGATTTGTTCACTCTACCGTGTCCCTATTGGAAACCACGTTATGTCGATAGCCATGTTTTCACGATTCAAGACTTACATTCAAGGATAATAACGGTGAGTTAGTGAATATAAATTACCTAAATATTTTTTTCAACATGTATGGGTTAAGTCATTACATTACAAGTATGTTTAATTCTGCGTACTTTAACCACTTCACGCTTTACAACGAGCAGTGCCCGCGCGCGGCGCGTGTATCGTAACGCGCCAACCGAAGCAGTTCGCGCGTTTCGACACAATTTATTATCGCTCCTGTGTTTTATTTTTAACCCAGCTATTCTTGAATTATGTAAACTCTCTCAAAAAATATAGAAAGAACAGATATTTTTAATTCAATATTTGTGAAAAGAAAACCAAGCGTGAAGCGGTTAAATCGTTTTTGCGTTAAATTCGAGAAGACACGGGAGGAGTCAAGATTCTTGCTCCAATGCCAAAGCTCTGGATCGCTGATGAAGCAGGAGACAGGAGAACGCCCAGGATCTCCCCATTCCTCGGCATTCTCACGCTACGTACCATTCCACCGTGCGAGTTCTCCTTGCTCGGGTCCAAGGGAACGTACCGAGTTCCAAAAACACGTGTCCGTCTCGTCACTCGCCTGTTACGCGGTGGAACCTCGTACTTTGCGGCACACGAGTTCACGACACCGTCAGTTAAGAGTAGTCTAACCGTTTGAAATAATACGACACAGGGTTGGCAAAGCGCATTGAAGCCCTCAGACGCGTATCGCTACTCATAAATCGCTTCCTCGATGTGCGCTCTTCCTTGGAATTCTGATCTTTCGAGTTAATCGTGTTCTCATGTACATGCAGTAAAGTTTGACAGTAAGCGGTTGACGTCATTAATAGGTTTGGCGTTGATTAACTTGTTTCTTTTTGTCCTATAAATTATATCAGAGGGCTCAAGGATTTCAAGCAAATTAAGTTATACCTCAAAATGTATGCTTGACGATCCAAGGAATTTCTTAACATTGGAATTATTTGCTGTTATCTGTTGATACATTACGTCAATGTTTCTACAGATTTTTGTCTTACGAAAGTTTAGTCGTGAAAAATCTTTTTAATGTCAGTTTTTTTGGACGAGATCTAAAACAATCAAGGAAAAAGCTGATATGTCTTGAGATAATAGCAAATGTGATGTTTTTTGAGAAAAATTGAGTTGTTGCTACACGTTGATTGTATTACCCGTGATAAATAAATTAAAAAATTAAATTTTGTGTTGACTATGAACAGACTAATACAAAAAATTGAAATTATATCCCTATGAAGATATAGGTAGTCATTCTAAATTTTTACATATACAGTAACTCATGCGAGGCTAATACATTTACTGATATTTCATCGAAATTATTTCATACGAGACTATTCAATTTACTAATTTGATGCACGGCATTTAAGTCTTTAGATTTTTTCAATTTAAATCACAGAGCAGAACAACCCTTTCTTAAAATATTTAATCATTTCTGTTTAAAATTTGTTTGACATCAGTCTTATACTATGTACATGATACAAATGTCTATATAAATAATTAACCTTCCTGAGGCCCCGCAGATTTAATAATACTACGAATATCAACGGCTTAAATCAGAAGAAGGAGAGCTTAAATACCTAAATTCGGTAATCACTATAATTCGCAAATAAGTTCAAATTTCTCGAAAGCCCTAATTAAAACCGAACGCAAAGATATCAAAGTGCGTATAGAAAAAGTTTCATAAAATGTAATACGAGTGTTAGACCACCACTCTCTACGTTCAAGCTACGTGCAGGAAGGAGATAAACAAGTTTTTACTCAAACCAAGATACGCGCGAAGCCACTGTATATGTATATATCCTTTATACTACTTCCGATAACGAGGGAAGGAATCGACCGCTGGTTGCAGCATGGCGACCGTAACGTGATAATTTTTAATCACTGGTTCGCAAGAGGTCGGCCGGCTCTTCCTCCGGGAAAGAAAGTTAAGGGTTCGTGGGGAGAAGGTGCGCGTTCTGTAGCCCCGACAAGGGCCGCGAGGGATGGGGGAGGGTTCTCGATACCGCCACTTAATGCCGTGGCTCGAAATTAATTAAACTTTTGCGTTCTTCCTGGAGGCATGGCGGAAGGTGTGGGCCGTGGAAATAAAACGTTGATGACACGGCAACCCGGGTTCCGCAAAGTCCGACCCCGCGCGACACCGTTGCTCCTTAATGGGAAAAAGGTAAACGAATTCTCACGCTGTTCCGCCGGTCTGATAAAATAAAACAGATCCCCTCCTCCCTTTGATTCGAATCGAGGAGAAGGAGGGAGGTAAACACGAGGTGGCGTAATAAAGAAGCTGAGCGAAGGAACCCTTCCACTCTTGCGCCTTGGAATAATCGCGATGACGTCGGAATTAAGCCGCTAAGATTGCGACGCCCCTGCTTTGCACAGCGAAACAAATAATATATTTTTCATCGTGCAGTATTAAATGTACATCGACGATATTAAAATGAATAAATAGCGTGCACGAATTTACGGTTGAAGAGGTTGAACTTCGTTGACACTAATTATGGGTAAACACGTAAGCTGTAGCGCAAAGTCGATAATAACGTACTTCCTAAAGAGAAAAAAATAAAATATTAATTCATAACGGTCGCTTTGTAAATATACCCATACTTTCACGATATAATCGATATAGAATTTACTGCATCCTTAGTACATGCTTTCGAAACATATTTGACACACATTTGATATGGATATTACAAATACGTAGGTATGATGTATTAAAATGATATACAGATAATAATCAAATTTCGTACAATATATACAAGTAGCTGTATATCAGGAATATAACGTACGTACACGATGTTTGTTATTAAAAATATATTTTCTACTTTTACCGCCTTTCGTTAACTTCTCATTCCACTTTATGCCCATAAGCACACTTTATTAAAATTATAAAAATATAATAAAACAAGGCGAAAAATCATGAAGTTTTACCGTAATCAACGTTCGTTGCCATTCCAGAAAAATACAGCGTGGCGTCAAAATCGAACCACCAGAGCTTGAGCTCGCGTTAATTTATATTCGTTGTACGTGTATGCTCATTATTGGCCTGTACACCTCTATAATTATCGGGACATCGCTCTTTAGGTATAAGCGGGCCGCGTTGGCCGGCACCAAGAGCCTTTCCGGTTATTCAATCGAGCAAGTCACACGGGAGTCAAAGCGATGCATATTTATAGGTTCGTTAGCCGGGGAAAGGAAACGAAAGAAGCGGCGAAAACCCGCGAGTGTGTGCCGCTCTTTTTCTCCTTTTATCTCGCCGCAACGCCTCGCCGACGATTTAAGCCCGTCGCCCACTTAATAGCACAGCATTGGATCGGCAGTGAGAAGTTGTCTTCGAGTTGATACTGTTAGCTGCACACCGAACGTGTCGGCATCGATATGCCATTGGCGCCATATCAGCAACGCATCCGCATAGTAGGGAAGAGTTGCCAAAATCGAACTGCCTAAGGGATTTTTGATATATCTATTAAACAACACACATTTTCATTAAATTGTTTGCAATAATGCTTTTATCTTTGCAAAAACTCTTTAAATAAACATTGTAAAAATGAGATAAAATTAAAAGAGTAATTTGAGTAAAACGGTGTAAAGTACGATTTAGGATACCTATATCCTGAAACGTGCTGCTGTCTTTTCAAAATCGTACTTACCTTATTTGGTAATACATTTTATTTTGAATGTATATAATTAATTCTTATTTATTCTATTGAAATACAACAGTATCAAAACAAATGAACATCATCAATTTTATAAAAAAAAATATGAAGTACAACAAATTGAAATAATAATCTGAAATAAATAAAAGTAAGAAATATTACAAACATTATGAACAATAACATATTTTGTCTTCTTACAACGCTCCTATGTTCAAAGATTATATTTTCTCTTTCCTGTGCTTGAAAAATTACAAAAAGAAAATAGAGTTTAAATGTTAGTGAATTAAGGCTTAGATCAAATTTCAGCGTGATTTCTTAAATCGTATCGGTACTATTTAGGCAACTGAGCAAACCGAGAAATGTATTATTCGTGTAATCGAAATATTATATAAATGATATCAAAAACTTACCATAAATATGGCATATTAAATCTATTTAAAAGAAAACACAAAATATATTTAATCAATCATAGTATTTCATTGAAATTTGTCTTAAAATAATTGGTAAAAATTTATATCACACTAACTTGAAATCTTCCGGCTTTTACAAGTTGACGCGAATTAATCGAGATAACGCAAGTTGTGTTTTATATTACTAACTCCATGCAGCCTTTATATTTTTACTACTCAAAGTCGCAAACATTAATCGATTACCAAAAAAATGAGCCGGTACAATTTAAGCGACCAGTACGCATTACGCAACTCTCCTCTATGCGATACGTTATATTTTATAAACCACTATCAGAGTTCGCAAGAAAATATTTTCGGTTTTCAAATCGCGCTTGGTTCAGTTTTTTGCCAATAAAGATCAGAAGTTTTATGAGTGCGGAATTATAAAGTTGGCAAAAAGATGGCAAAAAGGCATCAAGCAAAATAGAAAGATACATTGTTGATTAAACTTTAGTCTTTGTATAAAAATGTGAGTTTTATTTCATACTACAAAACCGAAATTACTTACTTACCAACCCGATAGCATTACTGTTTGACAAAGATGAGGATAATAGAGGCATAAGAAGAAGATATTATATATAGAAGGTGAATTCCATATATTATTATACAAATCATTATTAAATGACGAACAATAATTTTATCAATATATCTGTACTTCATCCGTACAATATAAAATTTTACTAAATAAAGTAAATGATATAATTAAAAATCGTAATACTAAATGTCGAGATATTATAACACCCATAAAAAATGGGCATTGTATTTAAATATAATTTTACTGGAAAGTATTTAAAAGTTAAAAATGACAATTTAGTTATATGCGGCAAATTTGTCTACTGTACCAGCCATACTTAAGAAAAATTGATCAGTGTCATTTAATTGATTCTCATTCTTTTGCTTACTATAATATATGTATCAAATAATCCGCTGTATGTTTTTCTTTTATCTTCATTGGATTGTGTTCTTTAATAGAAAAATTAGTTTGATGGAAGTAATTTGCTCTGGCTGCTCAAAAACATAATTTGGTGAAATGCTTGGATCATTTGTTTAATCTTAAATTAAGTTTTATTCGTCGTTCGATGTCTGATCATCTGCGATAGAAAGATCTAGAGAGATCGAAAACAAGGTTACAAGTATGTTGCATATCTATAAAATATTCACAACAAAAAGAGAAATTAACTTAAATAAAATGCCACTGTTATGCGATCAAGCAGACCATGCATTTGAACGTCACGTCTAAAATTATAACACTCCGAGTTATAGCCAAGCATCAAATTTTTATGAAAATATAGAAGCAAAGTTGTATAGTTTACAAATAAAAAGCAAGCTATGAAACTTACTAAACATACTCAGTCATTACACGGAGCCTATTTTAGACATCACTTTGTAAGAATTTGGATAAATTCCTCAAGTGATTCCCTATCCGTAAATAATAAAATATTTTGCAGTTTCATTTAATGTATTTTGCAAATAATATGATAGAACTTAATCGTTTTACGAGAAAGTTTGGCTATATCTAAGTATCAAATCTCTATAAGAACGTTTTTATCCTCGATCGGAACTCGTTGTTCCACCGACGAAAACAAAACTGGTGGTAACGGCCGCGGAGCTTTATTTGTTCCTACTGGTTGTTCGTTGCGGTTGCCCTCGCGGGAAGACGCGTAAAATAATACAATTGGGATAAGTTTTTATTTTATTTTCGAAGAACGACCGGTACAAGCTGGCGCCACCTAAGCGGCGGTGGTGCGGTCCAACGAGAACGTGAAAATAAACGAAAAGAAGAATGTTGAATCGGCCCCGTGGAGGAGAAAAACAGAAGAACGCGGTGATGGGGAACGAGCTATAAAACAATTGACGTACACGGGGAATAAGGAAATATCCGGTAAACCTGTTTCTACTTTAGAGAAGCTCCTTTCAAAATCCTCCCCAAACGTATTATTGCGGATCTACCGAGATTCTAAATTCAACCCCGACGATGTAATCCAAGGGCGCAAGAACTGGGCTGGATTGTTTAAAATACGTTTGGTGAATCACAATAAATATGCTGTAAAATTCATTTACCTTATACTTTGCGAATAATCTGGGAGTATGAAATAACGCATTCCCATTATACGATGTAATTTACATTTGCTTATCGATATTCAATTCATTAGCGTGAGAGGTTAAAAAGTTGAAGCATACAAGTTACAGTAGATTAAGCAACTCATCGCGTTTGTCTTATTCCATATTGCATCGTATTAGCTTCAGTTTTTTTAAGATTCATATTTCCTTCGCGTATTATTCATCTTTAATAGATATTAAAAAAAACTTTATACTTATCTCTGAAAGTAACACCAATTCCATTGCAAACGTAACCCAAGGCACATTCCAACACCCATATCCAATCTAACGAAAGCAGCAAAAGAATATTCATCGAAGGTAAATTATCCTGTGAAATCAGCATCGGATTCAGAGGGTTAAACAGTATGTCCCGCAACGAACGCTCGCAGCCGTCGACGCCGGGAATCAAAGCGACAAAGGAGGGACAATAAATAAACCTAAAAGACCTCACAGCGCCGCCTGTTATTTTTCTCTATCCGTACACTACATTATTCAACGATGAATTAGACGCGGCTGAATCCGCGCGATTTCAAAAAGAAAAGCTCGAAGTTCTGGCGTATAGACCGCGCTCGCCCCATCGCGATTCCGTGATTCATCCAAACACAATCTCGCTCAGCGATTTTCGCGACGATTCGACGACTTTTCTTTTCGCCCTCCCCCCCCCCCCGCCTCCCTCCGCCGCCCCCTCCCTCACCTCCTTCACCGCCGCCTCCGCCACCCTCTCGGGCCGGAGATGGGGGCGCAGCTTCCGCGCTGGCGCGTCCTTATTCTCTAAATTGTTCCCATTCGAGGATGAGCCGGCGGTTCGTCCCTGAAAGGCTCGTTCGCGCTTATAAATCTTAGCCCGGAGCGGTGGCGAAGCGAGACGGCGAGGAGGAGAGCGTAGGGCCGAGGAGGAGAGCACCGTGGGGCAGGGAGGACGCGAGAAGAGGACGGCATCGGGAGGGAGAAACGTTTCTCACAAAGCGTTCCACCCGCCTCTTTGCCGCCGCAAACCACCTCTTTATGGAGTCAGCTCCGATCTGCGAGAGGGATTCAGTGGGAAAGAGAGAGAGAGAGAGGGAGGGAGGGAGACATACATATATATATATATATAGAGAGAGAGAGAGAAAGAGAAGGAGGAAGAGAAAGGAGGATGGAGGAAGAGAAAGAGCGAGGCGCGCTCGGTGGCGATGGGAGAACGAGGAGAACCGGGAGGAGAGGACCTGTCCTCGGAATTCCTAATTCTTCGAAACCGTCGGAGAATTCCCGAAAGGTTCCATTCAAGAGCAGCGGGGCCCTGGCATATCATTAGCACGGCTTCCAGGTACTCGGGGGGGCCCACGGGACTCGCGTGAATGGCGCGCCAGGGTTTGGTGACTCTGCCTACGTCCCTCTCGTTATCTTCCCGCTATCTCCCGCCTCTGCGATCTGCACCTCGACCCCCCCCCTCCCCTTCACCTCTTCCTCCTCCCCCCTCCACGCTACAGCAGTACCTCCTGGGCGGCGGGGAGGGGGAGGGGGGGGGGGGAAGGAGCAGGAACGTACCTCGGTGGTCGATTTCGCTTGCGACGACGGACGCGTTTTGTTCCCGGGTAGGATGCAATGAGCGGGGCGGCCAGGTAAGCGCACAGGTACGTACTGAATCGACAGTCGACTACAAGGGGACCCTGGTGCTGAATGGCCAGACGAGGGCCTCGTTAACCGTGGCCTTGGCGCCGCTCGAGATGCCCGCTTTGATATCGCGCCTGAAAACCTCGGCTCGTGCGTGCTCGCTCTTTTACCTTCGGCTTCGATTTCACGGCCCCCTTGCGGCGTCGAAGGGACGACGGTCGGTTTATACCGTTGTCTTGTAATAAGGAGTAGCACTGGCGATGTTGAGCACGGGATAAATCTGGGAGAGTCTCGTCTAACCGTTGTTGATTTGGCTTGTAGTCGGCTCTTAACGAGTACAGGCTCGTCGGCCATGGATAGCCTAAATGAGAGACTTAAGCGCGCTTCTTTCGGTGCATAGGGGATTAAAGCACTGAGCTTGCGATGAATAATATGAAAATAGAGTCGGGCAGAGGAATCGTTTCTTGCGTGGGAATTATAATGTATATTGTATTTTTTGTGAAACCGAAACGGTTGATTAATTCGATATTAGGTTCTAGCGGCTCGCTTCAACTTGATTGTTAAATTGGCATATGAGAGAAGCGAAACGTCCTGCCTACTCTTAATAAAGTTTACCAAACGAGTGGACCTTAAAAATCTGGGCAAGAAGAAAAAAATGTATCATACAGCATTGGTGCATCGAGAAAACAATAGTTATTCTAGCATTTGTGACTATTTTGAATCTACGTTTGCGTAAACCGATAAAATTTGTGTAACCCAAGCCAACATGGTGTCAACATACGTATCACATCTGTGATATGTTGTTCTGTATATTAACTTCTAATTCTTAATACACTCGTAAACATGCACTGATATTATGCCCGAAGATAGAAAATGCAGCGTAGTCTGCGATCTCCAGACGAATAGTAGTGGTATATCCGATATATTCGACACATGGTGAGTATTGTAAGGCATGCCATCGACGATAGAGATGAGAAGTACGTTATATAATGTGGTGACGCCGTAAGCGTTTTGCTGGACGTTCCTATCTCGTTTTGCTCTGTATTTACTCAATGGGTTTGGAAATCTCCATTGAATACCCCTGATGCGGATAGACCGAGCACTCGTGCAATCGATGTCGTGGGTGGTCAACAGCGAGACAGCTGTGAATGAGCCCAGTGTTCGATGATTCGTTTATGTACATCGTTATCAGCTTACGCGCGAATATCCAAATGACCTGGCCCTCGTACCGGGAACAGAAACCATTTATTGTTCTTCTCCATTAACGATTTTATTTCGCTAACGACGATAGCGAAGATAACGCAGAAATTCTAATAAATACAGGTAAATTGGAAAATTGCAAGGTACATGGATGAACAAGGCGATCGTAATTTTAGTACCTACTGTATAGTTAAACAAATGGTAATATTGAGATTAAGTACACGCACTCGTCATCGATGTAGTCGATTTTTTATGGAACACGTTAGTTTCAAGTCATATCTGCGCAAAGTTATAATTACATAAAAGTACAATAAATGCGGGTAAAACTGTGGGATAATTAGAAGTTAGCTGATTTGTTACTCAGAAATTACTCGCTTGTTTGGTTAGAGTTAAGTGAAAAATATGCGTATATAAATTTTCTTTGGACGCCTTTACTTTCGATATTAGCAATTTCGCCAACCCATTATGTTCACAAGTACAAATATAAAATATAAGCAATACATCAAGAAACTTATATGTATAAATCGTCAGTTGAAGCAAGAATAAGTAATTAATTTTTTAATGTGATTTTTCGGAACTTCGAGTTACTCTTGACCAACAAATCAACCCAACTTCAATCACACTATAATATTATTCAGCTCCTAATGACGACATATCACATATTAAAACACAAATCCAACATTTCACATTCAGGATAGCAAGTGCGATATTCAAATAAAAAAAGAAATGTTGAACAGAGATACGAGTACAAAATTATCTTTGCGCTGATATCTCTATACACGCACGTTTCAATCCACTGTTCTTCAGCTCTTTCGTACAATGAAGTAAGCAATCTGCGACAATGTTCCTTTATTTCGTATTACCAAGGACATTCTATTCAATAAACCACGTTAGTCTCGTGTTCTCCTCCTTTTCTCATAATCGCGTTACAATGAAATCCGTGGTATTAAGACGCGACATCGTATAACGGAGGAGGATCGTACCCACGACAAATCCGTGCGTAGGTTTCGCAAGGGCCATTCCCGATTTATCGTCTGAGCAGCGATCCGTGCGTTAGGTACCAGTGTTCGTAAGTTCTCGGGTGCGTCATCGCGGGTCTCCTAATCAGCCCGCGATGTACTCGCCCGCGCAAGAATCTTTATTGCCAGCAGCTCGTTAATCAGTCGTTTTGATCTCACGGACCGATTATTAATAGTAATCCGGGCTGCTACGACCTTACTGGAACTAGCCATCGCGCATATATATATGCACGTACGTACACGTACGCCGCCCTTTGAGCCATTTGGACGAATTTCGCGGTGAACTTTTTGCCGGCTAGTCGTCAGAATCCTACTGCACCCTCGACTCGTCGTTTTGGTTCGGCCTAATTTTACTCGAGCGAGAGAACGTTTGCACCGTCCGTACAAATGTCTCGCCGTGGCAGCGGTACAAAAGTACGGGCGGACACGTACGAGGAAGCGTTACCTTTAGAACGTTTGGCAGGTGATACTTGAGCGGCATCCAAGATCGTGTTGAAACCAGTTAGTCGCAAATGAACCGACGATTTGTGTATTAATAGTCTATTAAGGAGGCAAGGCTGCGAGATATTGCCAGAACGGAGTTGGGATTTTTCTATTCATTCGGGGCCTAAGAGCTGACATAGACCTTTTTTTTTCTAGTAATATCGTGCCTTCAATAAGGCTAATAATGAAGTAGTTAGTCTGTCGGGTGAGCAGAATCGATGATCCGTGCATTAGTATCCCATTAAGGTTACAATTGTATGAGCTAATATTACGGGTCTAGGATATAATTTCAACACTCAACGCAGGTGCTGTTGGTAATGATATTTCACTTTTCGTAACGTGATTTTTTAATCTTCCAGTGTGAAAGTTTTTGCCAAAAAGTTGCTCAATGCATCTGTAGGTATGATTGATTTTGATAGATTGACTTTAAAATTAGGAGCTGAAGAAACGAAATAAACATATATACCTCAGGTGTATAAGCTTAATTCCGCTGTTTGCCCATAGACGGCATTAGTGAGCATATAAGCCACCATGACACGCCATACTTGTTTTCTTTTACGAGCTTGACATCGGGCAACAATAATCAGTGCACATCGGCAGCGATTTGATACAGCAACATACATTTTTGCTTTGATAATCATGCTTAGTTTTTTGCCAGAAAAAGAGCATATGCCGAAGCTTTTCTGCTTCAATTTGAAAAAATCGGCTGCTGAATCGAATCGAATGCTAATGGAGGCCTACGGTGACAGTGCTTTATCGTAAATAACGTGCAGAGATTGGTTTCGCCGGTTCATTAATTGGTAATATTAAACGACTATAAACTTATTTAAATCGAGAGAAATGAAAAACCTTCGATATAACTTTATGTGCACAGTGACTTTATTACGTCTTTACTTACCTACTAATCCAACATCCATTACAAACATAAAACTAGAATAATGCAAAAACGCATCTCACTGACAACACGAAGCTTAACGAACGACGGTTCCGTAACTCATACCTTTGTAAACAAATACCTTTTGCCAAACAATCACGATATAATTAGTCCAAAAGAACGTCGGTACTGGCTAACGATTCTAATAACACTGGTCTATAAAAATATTAAAGTTAGCTCTATTCTTTACAAAAATAGTAAATTTCAACCAAATTGAGGTCGCAAACAAGAATACGACAGCAGAATTTTTTCATAGCAAATATAAATTATGAATACGACTTTTGTACACACGAAGATAAATAAAGGTTTGCAATCGATTTCTTCTTTACCCGTGAAAATTTAACTTCTAACACAGAAGTTTACTAAAAAATAAGAACAGATACATTCTCCAAGCGTAACAAAGGATATCTACATAAACAAATTAGTTTCTCTACGAAGCAAACATAACACACTCAGTGTACCCAGCCTTTATTCGTAACACTAAAAAACCAACATTCCAAAAATCTCCCCCTATCACAAAATTAACTCCCGCCTTTCGACGAAACCAGAACTAAGTAAACATTCCAAACATCATATTCCTACATTTTACATCGAAATCAATAAGAATCAACTATTCTTAATTCGCACGGATTTCGAGTGTATCCCAGTCTAATTAGCTAAGCACCCATGCGAAGCGTACCTCATGGATTCGATGGCGCGGAGTGATCGACGGGCAGCCGCGCTGTTAATCAAGCCAATTTTTCCCTAATAAGGCCGAGATAGGTACAGCGGATGAAAATGTCGACGAGGGCCCCGGGATGGGGAGGATAGAGGCGAAGGGGATAGGGGAGGAGGCGGGGGTGACGTGCATGCAAGTTAATAATAATTCGCGAGCGGAGTGGTGGTGTCCGGATAAGATAACAGGAAAGGCCGTTGGTAATAGGCGGTAGGTACGGTACGTATTTCGCGGTGGCGCGAAAGAGGGAAAGAGAGAGCTCGGGTCGCGGCGGAGGCGGGGTCGAGGGGCGGGAGAGGGGTGGGGGCCAGGCGTGTGCGCGGCAGAGAACATACGCTTCATTAACGGATCATCTCGTGTTAATATCTACTTTATCCCAGGGCTGACCGTATCAGCTCTGGCCAGGCGCACGGATGCCGGCGGGACGCGCGGCAGGCCTGCAATCTACGCTATCTCGTTGGCGCATCATCGTCCACCGCTACACCCAGCAGAGGCCCGCCGGGGGTGTCGGCCCTTCGACCTCCGCCGAGGCGGCACCCCTTTCCAACCGCCGGCCCACCCCCGCCGCCGGAAACGCGTCGAACCGTCGACACTTTGCTCCCACGATCTCCGCGCGCGTATTTTCCTCCCCGTTACTCTCCTCGCGAGAGCGTACACGCCCCTGGAAACTCGCGCGAGTGCAGGCTGGATGCGTGAATGGCTGCTGGCTGGTAGTATCGTAAAGGGAGGATTAAGAGTGATGCGTACTACTACGATTTTTGTGGAAGAGTTGTAGCGTGATGGACGTTTATGAAGTTGGAAGCTGGCCGTGAGTGGCTGGACTTTTATCGGCCGACTTGTAGGAATTTCTCGGTGCGCAGCATTGACATTTCGGGGCGAGTGCTGCGGTAAGAAATCGAACGCGGTTATGAAACTTATTCGAGCGAGTTTAACGGGTTTAGTAATTCTGTAGGATTGCTAATGCAACGGATACGCCTGTGTCCTGGAATTGAGGGAAAGCGCTTTGAACGGTTGTCAGAAGTATTATGAGCGGTTTTGAGTCTTTAGGAGAAGATTCTTTCAATTTACGCAGAGTTCGTTATTGATTCTTTGTGGAGTATTGGAAAAACAAGGAATTTTTTTGAAAACGTTATAGTGTTTTATTCTTTTTTTCACTTCTATATCATTCTTGTATATGTTTTACAGTTATTTATAAATAATGTCATATAATCGCAGCCCGCAATACAAGTCACATAACACAATAGCAGCTTATTGTACTACTTTTCTTCATCAAGACCTTCTGAAATTAACTGCGTTTTAATCGATTGCTTGACACTTTCCGATATACGTCCTCGAACAAATTCTTTATAAAACATATTTCTTATTCACACATTTAAAACGATCGATTTCGAGGAATATTATATTTCGAACTATATTTGAATAATCGATTTGTTGCACAGCATTTTGCTTTACGAGCTATTTTTGTGAAATAAATCTCGGCGATACACCGAGATATTGCTGTATAGACAAGAGATAAAATTTTATACCCAAAAAACAGCAGATTCCCTTGCCACGATCGACGCTTTGCCTCGAAGATCTCCGTTCGCGTGTGCGAATTTCCTCATTAACGCAAGAAAGATCGATAACGGGGCCCTGTGGACGGTACGCGCGTATAATTGGAGACTTTCGCGGGATTCTGTCGCGTGGAGAGCGTAATTGCCTCCGAGTCGGATTGACGGTACGATGGTTCGACGGGGTTTGACCGCGCAGACGTCTAGCTGAGGTATATTTGCACAGACAAGACTCGTGCTGATCAGGTGTGTTGTTGAGCGATCCAGACTACCGATAGCGAAGATTAAATCGTGAATGGTAGTGAGTAAAGGCTGGACTTATAAATGAAACAGCTGATGGATCTGCAGCGCATTCGATTAACAAAAAAATACAGGTGTGATGTGCGATATTATCGATTTCTAACTGTTATTCCAAGGATGGATGGAATAAATAAGCTGTCCAATTTATTTTTGCTCTAAGCCAACGATCGATCTTGACTAGATAATATAAAATACTAGAAAACAATTACTCGAACGAAAAGAGATCCATAGTATGTTCTCGGTGCTTACACTTGTTTCACTTATTTAATAATTTTGAGTGCGCGATTAGGTAGAACTTTGGAATATACCTCAGAAAAATGTAATGTAAGCCCTGCTTATTACGCTCAGACCTCTCCTTTACAATATCTCTTTAATAGCAACTCTTACCACAAGCAATCCTCTCAATCGATTATGCTCACAATTAGACACACAGTGAGCAAAATGCAGCAGCTTCTTATTTACAAAAAATACACCTGCTCGCGCACGCGCAATCCATTTATCTGACAAAATACGATCAAAGAACACAAAAACGCGCGAAAAATCATCGTTTAAACAACCTCAAAACACGCCATTTCCGATAAATCAAACAAACGCAGGGGGAACGAAATAACACCCCGTTGGAAGGAATTTATCCTCGCGCTCGCGCAAAATTACTTTCACTAATTACCAGTACCTTCTCTCCGCAGACCCTCGCAATTCGTCGCGGTCTTTGGTTCGAAAGCGCACGCCGACCTGCCCGAAGGCGAGGGCAAGGGCTGCTGCGAAGGTGGAACTAAAGGCGGATGCGAAGGAACATGGTTACGAGCGCCACGGGGCCGCGCACGGCCCGCTGCTCGTATAACATCGTAATCGCAACGACGGTAATAACGTCTCGTAAAGTCTTTTTACATAATCAGCATTATTCACAATTTAGGGTCTGGTAGGAGGAGGAGGAGGAGGAGGAGGAGGGAGAGCGGCGCTGGTAGCGGTGGCGCTAGCGGCAAATCGGAGGGGCGGCCCCGCGGACTGCAGCCCCTTCCGCTTTTCCATTCGTGCCTTCCGTGCCCGATGACGAAGTGGGCATAACCACGTGCTCGTGGATACGTTAGCACGAGAAGGAAGGAGGGAGGGAGAGAGGGAGGGAGGGGGGGCTTAGACAAACGAGCCCCTTGTGGGGTGTTTCAAAGGATATCCTACCAACCAAGCGTATCGTGGCCGCTTGGCCATTGCCAGCAGGATGTGTAATGGTATGTACGTACTCGCGTAATATTAGACCTCCCTTGTAGTTTGTCTGGCCCGCAGAGGGGGGCGGGAGGGGGAGAGTGATGAGTCGGAATTACCCCCGTTACTTGTTCAGTTTGGGCGAGAACTTAAGCCGATGAAAAACACGCCTCGCTTCGGTGGGCCTGGACTCTCCGTGTCTCTTAGCAGGCGCGTAACGGCCGCTCGCCGAGGATGGAAGATTGATTATTTCCATCCACAGCCGGATGTAGGAGTGCGTGAGAAGAGCCTGTAAATTCATTATTTTAATGGGACAACCGATTGGCTGGAAAACCTGCAGGATTAAGTCGATACGCGATCGAAAACGATTGAACTTAGAAAAGTATCGATCCCAAGGACGGTACAGCGCTTGGAACCTTTCGATCGTCCTTTCTACTCCAAGATAATCGTATACGGATAAACGCATGATTTATTATACTTCCGTATGAAATCCGTGGAGACAGATACCTCACCGACTCAACGTGGAATGTTAGCGATTCACTGATCAGATAAATAAACTATAGTCGCAACACCATATCTAAGTCCACTTCGACAAATAATACCATATCAATATTGCCCTCGTGGAAGCAGAACGTCTTCTCGGACGCGACTCGGCGCACGACCGCAAGCGGTTAACTCCCGGAATCAAGGAATCAGGGCCGACGGCGGTACACCATCTTCTAGCACGTGGACGGTACACCTCGCTTTACATCGATCGTCGTGGCTACCGAAAGAGGGAGCGGGCGGGTGCGCAGCCCCAGGAGAATGTTTGTCGGCGGATTCGACGTAGGCGAGCAAGGCTAAGTCCAGGAAGTGGGACTGGGAGACACGAGAGGGTGGCCGTGGCCCTTGGGTGGGGGATAGGTCGGCCAAGTCGGTAGTCAGCTGCTGTCAGTCCGGTCCATCCGCTCGTCGGTGGGTCGGTCGCCTCGGTCGAAGTCCGTTCCGTTACGGCCAGACGCAAACCCCGCCGCCTTTCGAGGTCGGAGAGGTGGATACACGCTTTTCTACTTAGCGAAGGGGCGCCCCCAAGGGGGCTGAAGGCCGAGACCCACCCTAATTGCGTCCAAGAGACCGGACAAAGCGCGACCCGTGTATGTGTGCGCGCGAGCGCGGTGGAGGACCAAGGCGTGGGAGGCGGTTATGTCCGGAGTCAGCCGTTCAGTTCCGGTTCCCACCTCTTGTCCGTCGGGCTGCTGCCCTCTGGCGCTCGACACGGTGTACTACAAAGTTTGGCGAACTGAATAAACTTGGCGGCCGACCCTCGGACAACTTGGAAAAACCGGACAACCTGGACTGAAAAGACTCGCACCGGAAATCAGGGTCGGGGGAGCGACTCCTTCCTCGCGATATCGCGACGCTCACGGCCCTCTCCCTCCTTCTCTCTTTTCTCTTGCGTCTGGAAGGACGCGAATGCCGGGAACATTTGTTCGATCCTCTCAAGCGAACACCACTGTGAAACCTTCGTGGCTTATACCGGACGCCTTTCAGCTTTGCATCCTAGTAGCGGTACCCCGAGACCTTTACATCCCCGCGCGATACCTCGCCAGAAGGGCTTTCCGGCCTCGAATGATCTCTACGCGAGTTATTTGCGGACTTCGTACTGTTCTGACGATCTATGAATATTATGATACGGATTTATGATTTAACGGTGAGAATAAAATATTTTTGTACCTTTCTGTTATGTATTATATGTGGATTATTCTTTAGAGAAATTCGACGGTTCTTCAACGCTATATTCTCTGTGCCGCAATTTTATGTTTAATTCTACATTCAATGCGCCTCGATGCTATATTCCTTTTGAATTTCATATGCTATTGTTTAAGCCCTACGATATTGTGTGTCGGTAATTATAGGACGGCGTGTACTATAATGTATATCTGAATGCCGCAATTCTTGTATTATGGATGATGAATGACGAGCAAAATTTGACAGTCTGTGAATTACTACGCTCGTACCGGACGTCGAGCAGCTTCACGTCTAAATAGCGGTACGTGAAGTATTTATGTTTTATTATGGTAGTACTTCGGTACGAAAATATTTCGCTCTCTAATAATTCATGCACGGATTGATCGCAGATGTTATTCTGCTCTATAAGTATACGAACGTTATAAAACACAGTTTCCTTTTATTACGCTATTTATTGTTTTGCAGACATTGGTATATAAGTTCACAACGTGATACACGCTTTCACATAGTTGCAAACCACTTTATCGATTAATCGAAAAAGCACGCTGGACGCTGCCAAATCTGTGATAAACGATAGATGAAAAACTTGCTTTACACGGTCGATTTAATGGGATAGATACATTTATCTCGTTATCATAAACATCATTGGCATTTTAATACGTAACACAGCATTTGTTAATCGTTTCTCGTTTTACAGAGTATAATATTTCTCTTTCATTTGTTCATAATTCTGTACGTTGTTTTAAATTTTGCATAATTTTTTTTATAAAACACACTGAGACCTGCTAATCATGCAAAATAATGGCGACCGCGGGATAGCAATATTACACTGAACATTTACCGTAATATTTTGTTTATGCAGAAAGAAAGAAATTGTCCAAAGCTCTAATTTGAGATTACGATCAAAAGGTAAAAAAAACATAAGTTGTATTTAAACCTAAACGTTTCCTTAACTAATTATATGGATTCAGAGTTGCGAAGCTGAAGTATCTAGACATCGATCGAAGTAAAGAAGCTCATTCATGCAATTGGATGACATTACAAATCTTGACTGCAGTCGCAGTTTCCAGCGAAATAGCCAGTTTCGCTCAACCCTGAGTATATAATCAACAGAAAAGTAGTGTACTAATAAAATTATCTTGTCCGAGACATTCTCTCCTCGCTTAACTCCCAGCTGTTCGTAAATCATATAATTACAGTATGCATTACATATTAAACCTACATTATACAGAACAATACCATGTAATTTTACTACATTAATCATATCTTCTTCATTCGCCAAATTTTTTACATAAATCGATATAAAGATTTCACCTAAGATGTACTCTATAACATCCTCCTCGAACCATCGAGCTAAAATTACGCATACGTGACAACCAGTATTTTATACCCAAGTCCTCCATGTCCAAGTTCAAGATTTTATCCCTCAACCGATTATGCGTAAAAGTTCAAATTTCCTAGTTCTCAATGCCCACAAAGTGCAAAAACAGAACACCCCTTGACCCAACATTAATCCCTGAACACTGATCCTCGTATAATGTATCATTTAGCACCAAATACTCCATAGTTTCGCACGCGACGTCCTTTAAACGAGCCGTCGGGAGTATCGCAGCGTGCGTCCTCGTGGCTCTCGCATACTCGTGGTACGAGTTAAAGGGAGACGAATACGGCAAGGTGACCTCGCAGCGGGTTGGCGTCGGCATTAGTGACGGCAGCGCCTCTTGCAGCAAGACGAGAGCCAGACAGAGGCGGAGTTCGAGGTGCGGCCTCCTCGCACGCTCCTCCCATAAGCTCGAAAGCTGCCGGAGAACGGTGCCTATGGATCTTGGGAGCTTAACCGCCGTGGCGCAACCTGCCGACGGGCTCAGCAAACGAGCCTGTGCCTACTTCATCGCCAGGAGTCGAGCACCGCGCATCTGCCGTCGTTGGGCGTCCCGCGAGCGCGATCCTCGGCGCGTAATTCTCGATATTCGGAGTACCTACCGCGATTGCCCTTCGAGCCCTTCGAGTCGCGGCAAGAATGCTCGCATGAAGGACCCTGGCACGCCGAGGATTCGAGATGCGCCAGCCGAACGATCGTGTATGTAGGTATTTCGCTGTTAATCGAGGACGTCGGACCTGGTAAGGCGGCCTTGAGTCTAGGAGGATGGTACAAAGTGCGCGGGTTGATGTTCATCGGGGTTCGTTGGAGTCTTGACTACCTGCGATTTCACGTTCATCGTTTATAATAGTTTCGAAGCAGCGATGAGAAGGTTCTTTCGAATTTTACCGATAAATCGGATTATGTCGGGGTAAATGAGCTTGTGTTTTACCGGGGCAGTTGATAAGCTAACGCGTTTTTCGTTGCATAATCGTCCTTGTTCCTGTCTCGGTTATTTTTGAAATACTTGGTGCATTCGCGATTGTATCGCTGTTTCGAGCTCTGCTTCGAATGAGAGACTTGGAATGTTGAAGGCTGCAGGTGACGCGGTGATTCTGCGACTCTGACGACGGTAGCTGTAGATATAGCGATATAAATCGTGCACTTGTTATATACGATATGATATGCACGAAGATAAATTACGTAAAATGTGCGGTTATCTGTATTAATTCAGCGTAACGTGCTGCTATCTGTTATTTAGCATCATATGATGCGTCTCTTTGATGCAATACACTTTAACGTGTTTCGGTTAAACGTACTTTGAGACAATGATGCAAATTAGAGTGTTTCAGAATAACAATGGTACCTATATACCTTGTATTTCGTAGATTGATCGGTAACTCAAGTCTAATTCAAATTGTGATATGCTTATCAGCTTGGCGGCTAATTCGATACGTGTTTAACCAATAAATGTAATTGCTATACTATACTGAATTTCACTATACTATTATGCCATGTACCATACAATATCACTATATCAAATTTTATAACTCACTACGATTGAAGTTGACAATATATTAGGTCATTGCAAAAATCCGTACTCGATTTTGCATTACAATGCAGGAAGTAATTGGGTACAAACTTTTGCATTAACTTAATACTTGTAATTATACTTTTGTTTAGCACCCGCCTCAGAAAAAAATGCTCGATAAAATGCCTCGGTACGCGAAGGCCGCGAACTGAATCTCTGTATGTAAAAGCTGAGCAGAAATAAACATCTGTAAGCTCGGAATTAATAAAAACGTCGATTCTACTAACATCTACTCGAATATATGCGACTACCACTTTGATCGAAATCGAATAAACGAAGTCAAAGAAAGCAGAAATATAAGAATGCTGCAAACAACACTGCTTCGTAAATGTTACGTTTGGACATTGCTTAAATTGAAAATAAGCTTAGTAGTACATCTGGTATTATAACGATATTCTATCAACGAATTACCGACTCTCAACGATTAAAGCTGAATTACGGTTACAGAAAAATGTAGTGGACTTAATTGTAAGGAGATATAAGTATAATAAAATAAATACACATAATTACTTGTAATCACTCTGAGTTGTAGTCCTTTGTTAAAATAAAGTTTCAGATCTTTATTCCACATCCGGGGTGAAACAAGTAATTAAAAAAAAAAATTGGAATATGCTTAATGAAACATTCCTTAATAAATTCAGGGCATGAATTATACCGTTTTCTTTCGCACGTGCTCACTATACAAAAGCACCAGTTAATTTCCACCGGGATAATATGGCCCATTTCTGATGTCTTACATTTTGCGCTTTAGCAGTCAAGCGCGTTTACTAAGATAGATGTCTACTACCACCTGGATCTTAATCACGCTAATTAAGGACTTCGCCATCTTACCCTATTAGTCATCTTACCCCGAGTTTCCCCCAAACGCTCTACCAGCTACGCTCCACGTGACTGGATCAACATAGATGTAAAGTAGGAAAACCTGAAAGTTTTTGAACGCCGGGATGTAGTATTTGTCAAACTGTCAAAGGAAATATAACATGCGCCAAGCGCAGATCTGTCTAAACTAATTGCTGAGTGCAAAATTAAAAATTCTGTGAGTGAACGCGCAGACGAAGTATCGCAACTTCCTGCGACACGCGAATCAATTTTATAATCGCACAATCGCTTGACTTCACCGCTGTTCCGCATTCAAACTCGTTCGAATTGCGTTGGCCAAATTTGGTCCATGGAATCAGCACATAAGGATTGAGCAAGCAAAGTATAATCAGCGAACAAGTCTCTTGGTAGCTGTGCAAAACTAGCAAGGCTTACGTAATAGTATTTTCACTTCTCTTGATCCTTCAAACTTACATAGAATTCACAAGGATAATTTAAAAGTCAAAGGCGCCGGTAATAATAATCCTCGCGTCTTCCACTATCAGATATCATACATATTTCCCATTATTATACATGATAATTAAAGACTAGGCGGTCACGTTGTCACATTTCCGGGTTTTTTCCACCCATTTGGCCCCCATGAAAGAACATTGATTTACACAATTTTCAAATGTGCTGCACATTACACCTTCACCCGTTCCCCACCAAGCAAAGTACATTAAAAAAAAATAATCTCCCCAGTTACTCGGCAATCGAGTGTTACGTGATCACACCGTCACCTTTTTCGTTCTCCTTCCAAACCCGTTTGGACTTTAGAGACGAAATCTGAATAGGTACAACTAACCCGGCTGTTGTCTAGAATCGAGGCACGAATTACAAGCGAGCATGTATCGATATCCTATCAAGATGGCGATTCAGGTTCTGCGTGCAGATCGGGCAGGCGCTCGGTATGCCGCCCGTACCGGCAATGAGAAATAGGTTACCTTTTAGTAAACCGTTTTAGAGCTCTGTAGCCGGAGGGAATGAAGATCAATAAAACAGCGAGTGAAAAAGAACGATTTGAGGGTGGCTCCGGTTTCACGGCGACGGTGCAGCCCCGGTGGGAGGCGGCGAAGAAGGGTGGACGGATGGAATAGCGCAGAGTGGGGTGAGAGGGAGGTGCGACACTTCATTCAATTTAAATGAAACTCGTATTAACGGTGTGAAATCAGTGAATTCAATTAGGCGAGCTTTTATTAATACAACATGATTAATTAAACAATATCGGGATGGAGGGGATGGGCGGGAGGGGGGCGGTAAGAAGGGGGCCTTCGGGCTCGCGCAAAGGGTTGTCGAAAGGACGGCAGATGTTCGTGGCGTCGGCCAAATTATTAAATATCGTAAGTTGTGCCCTCGTTTGCGACAAGGATTTTTCGAGCGATCTTTCGTTTCTTTTTTTTTTGATCAGTTATCGAACGAGCTTCGATTGAATCGAGGAGGAAAACGACACAATGAAATTGTGTTTGGGTTACTGTTTTTCATGGTATGTTGTCATTGTAGTTATTTTTAATCTATGAGATGAAATTTTGAAGATTGAAATTAAGCTATATTACATGATATTTTGTACGAATATGAAGTTTATATTACGCATTTCGAGCGAGAGAGATATCGACGATAATTATATAAAACGAGTGAAATGCTGGAAGAAAGAATACAAGTTAAAATAGAAATTATATATCTATTATATGTTATATATTAAGGATACTTATTTTATGTACAATTGAAAGTACAATTAAGGATAGTCGCCTACTAAGTTAAATCTCACGTAGTATCAAACGATTTCATCGTATATTATTAACATATCCACGACTCTGTAATAAATGTAAATTAATTAAGACTCAAGATATTGATCTATTGAGTAATGCGATATAAACGCTTTCGTAATATTAGATTGCAAGTATACCTATAGCAATGTTACATCTTCATTCTCGAATGTACATTAAACATATGCATGTAGGGTATGACGTGGAAAGATGATAATCAACGATTTTAGTTCCTTAAATATTCTGGAAGCGGAAAACTGCCTACTTTTTCGTACTAAGGGACAAGCAGATGCGAGTTCGTGCGCGTGCATACATCTAGGGTCACATATTCTGCACCGGCTATTAGTCAAGCACTTGAAATTTCATATAAGGGCTGTCAATCAACCCTAAGTTATTTGTCTCAGACAATCGGCGCCCTAACGATTCGGGACCATAACCGATTACACGCCGATTTTGCATCATCAATCGAGTGACGTATACAATTTTTCTTGATACCAAAGAAAAATGTAAGATTGAAAAATAGTTTAAAAATTAAATAGTTATTTTAACAAAATTAAGGAACGCTCAAGTATACAACATTTCCATGATTTAAAAATCTTCGAAGAATTTTTCTTGATGTCCTTATCATATGATGTAAACACAAGTGTAATGCTTATATTTTTCAAAACCTATGTAACCAATTTTGTAAATTGGTCTATTAAATCCGCATCAATGCGAGTCTATATTTTCAGATTTTTTGTTTACACGACATTTGTAGGTGCATTTACTGCACGCATAAGAGTTATTTGTAAATACCAAGGAGTATAAAATAAAAAATATTGTAATCGCTGTAGCCAGACTCGACAGGATTCGTTGCACATCTAGAGGAACTCTTTCAACAGCAGATTCGAGGATCCACATTTCACTTTAAGCGGTTTAGAACCCTCACATTTATTTACTTGAGTTTGTGATAAGTGGAGCGGCGTTTCTCTTTGTTCTGTCCGCAGCGAACACGAGAGTTTCTTGGGTCAGGTATAAGTCTACCTGGAACAAAGTGACAAGGAGGGAACTTAACCGAAAAATCGCTCATCGAGAAGGCACTGGTGCAAAGCAGCCGGTGTTGTGGAACGCTGAGAGGAGGTTAAATTCTACTTTCTCGCAACCATTTCTTAAATACAAACACTTGCAACACAAATATGTCTTATACTTTACCAACCTTCCGCATTCGCAAAATAACCAGGAAATATCGAAGTAAAAAACAAAAAATATATTGAAATTGTACCAAATGTATCGAAATCTATTAATACATTTATTTCAAATGAAACATAAAGTACAAGCTTGTATTACACAAATATACTTCTATTAAGGATATACTTAGATATATCTATATTTTATTCAATATTGTGAAAAGACTTTATAAAAGATAATGTAACGCAATATTTGTATACTTAAAACGTGAGCGGACCGCTAGTCATTTATTCGACATACAGAATAAAGTTGCATTGAAAAATTAGGTTGATCGATTGTAACGCGTACGGCTGATTCGTACCGCTGTCGCTACTCCTCAAAAATACCTCATTCCTTTAACTTCTTCATATCCAGCCGAGCACACGGGCAGGGCCGTTCTAAGGTTTAGACAAACTTTTTCAATGAAGATTATTCCGAAGTCTGCTAACTACTCGGCGCTCCCTTGAGGGCTCCCCCAACTTTTTTCATTCGCCTAACTTTGCGGAGCGTCTGCACTAGTTGAAGGAGAAGGAGCAGACCGCCGAGTGTGCGGCCAGAAACAGTGGAGACGAAGAATCTCGCAGTCATTCGTACACGTTGCGTTTATTGCCATCTTAAAAGTGTGTTACGTACAGGACAGAGTGTATATTATCTTGCGTGCTCGCTTGACTTATCACGGTCGGAATGGCAGTCAATTGTCGCAGTCAATGCGTAAACAATATCATCGTCCAACGCAAGGACGATAATATAAAGGCGTAGATAATTAATGTTGGGAAAAAATTAATATGTGAAACATCGTTATTTCATGGTTCCCTGATTCGTCCACTTCTTTTTTAACGTATAAAAGTTTGTAATTCAGTTGCGTGAGTATTATAAGCTGTAATCATATGCTAGAGAAACGCATGAATTTCTAGATGAAAAATTCACATAATGAGTGTATTGCACATAGTCTAGGATCCACTTTAATCCGTTAATTAAAGATTATATCATCAGACTATGCTTCAACGTTCAACGAAGTAAATTTATTAATAACAATATATTACCAATTATTTTCAAGACAGAGGAGTAAATAACGCGCAACTTACTTAGCTTACTATCGTTCATTGTTTATAATGGGAAATCGAGTCGTAAATTTAATCAAGAAAATAATACAATAAATATCCAGCTAAATAATCGTAACTGTTGGTGCTGAAAGTACAACAACAGGCAAGAAAAATATTGTATTCCATATCGATCTCGGTATATCATAAACATCAGCGTTTCCCTGCTAAATCTTCCCACGAGGGGCTCGAAGATCCGCGATTTATCGCTCCCTGACCTGCGGAGAAGCCACGGAAACATAATGATACTAAGAGGAATACGCGCATTCAAGCGTCAGAACCGTAGCCACGGCACCACGTAATTGGTCCGTCATTCTCCGGCGCGTCAGCATACAAGCCGCGTGCAAAGGCAGGGTCGAATCGCAGTGTTCGCGTATTCCAGACGCATTCGGCCCTAAATGCGCGAGAAAGAGGCGAGGATCGATCGAAGTACATTGATCGATGTGATAGGTTTCAAACGAGTCACGACTCGGCGGAAATTTCCAAAGGATCCGTAAGCAGCTTCTTTAGAAGCATACCGTGTTTTTTTTTTTCGACAAAGTGGAAATGTAGAAATAGCTTGAATCCGCCTCGAGGATCGTTAATATTAAATCATTGCTAACGATCTCTCCGTTTCACCCAAAGGTCGGCTGTTTCTAAATAACGAGATAATTCCCCTTTCACGGCTAGCTAATTAAATGAATAAAGGAAAGAAACCGCGATGCTCGTCCAGTGCACCCTACACTTTGCTATTCCTCAGGGTGTTTGTCGGATAACCCGGGGCCCGAGGAGTCACAAAAGCTGTCAATGTCCCTTCACAGGGCCTGATTAGCGACGCGTGGATCGACGAGTTGTCCGCGTAAGTCCAGTCACGAAGGCGAGGGGAAGGCCTGTGGCAATCGGCAGAATCGGCGAGGGCACCTGACAGCCTCGCCTCGTCGACCAGCATCGTTTGACGCTCATTCAGGCAGGCCTTTCGAGCCAGCTTCTTTTCAGAGCCAGAAGGAGCCCCCCGATCGTTCGTGACGCGGGCTGCGTAGATAATTGAACGTTTCAGTGGCTGCCTGCCAGGAGTAATAACGGTATACATACGGGTACATCTGATTGGGAGGGCGCTCCCGAGTAGTGACGAGGAAAACGCTGGCACTAAAGACGCCAGGGCCTAAGAAACCCCCTCGAGACGTCTTCATTATCCGCTGACAAGCTCGTCCGCCTTCAATGGGCCGCGCACAATGAATTTGGCTGGCAACGAGCCGCTTGCGTGGCGCGAAAAAGCGATAGATTCAACATTGTCACGGTGACTTCGGACGGGATGACTCGCAGATCCTCAGGAGTTTGCAAACCCCGGAGCTCTTGTTCTTCTTAGAGCTGCAAATAATACAAGGTGTGCCTGAAAAGGCGGGAGAGTTATACTTTATCCGGTTAAGCGCCATGCGAATGTATTTTATGCAGCGGTTTACTCATATTTATAACTGTACGGGTACGGTGCTGGATTCAGGCTGTGCTGCTCACCGAGCATGAAATATTACAAGATATAAGAGCGTCCAATTGAATAAATATTTCGTTACGTTAATCATAAAAAGTATCGCTGCATTGTACATCAGGTTTTGACTAAATAACCGAGGAGAATTATTTACTTGCAATTTTTGTCCTAACCTTCAATATGGACTACGATAATATTTTTGCTTTTGGAGCATTTTACTACAATATTATATCTTTCACGTATTGAGTTCCTTCTAAAATTTAATCTTAACGTCCATCTATATGCTCAACGGTTTTTTGCAATCTTTCTCTAAACCCTCTTTAATAAACAGATTAAAAATCAGTTACATATAGTTTTCGTGACACGTGATACAGTAGAAAAAATGTTCATGTGATGATTTCATTTCGAAAAAAAAGAAAACAAAAAAACAGCAGCAACGAAAACTTCTCCGATGCTTATGTCGTGGTCCTCTATAAACCTTTTTTTTTTAAAAAAAACGCTCGAAGTGTCGAGTTCCTGACGTTCTTTTGTAATTGAGTTTCGTTTTAACCGCGCGTTGTAAGATATAGCTGCTGCAGGATGCAGGCGCATTCTGAATATTGGCAATCGGGGTATCTCATTTAATTTGGGCACCCGTGCCCGCGGCGAATGACAAACATTTTGATCAAACATTTGACAAACACTCCTGCGCCCGGCCCGAAACGGGTCTGTCGCTTTGGCAAACAGCAAAGTCCAGACGTCGAGAGAAACGCCCGCTTGTTTTGCTACTATCTGCGCGACGAAGTTCGTTGGGCTGCATATCTCGTGGCGGCCGACCGGCTTGTCGACCTCTTCGTGGCGCACGTTTCTACTCGTTCTGCTTTGTTTCTCTCCTCTCCTCCCTCTCTCTCTCATTCTTCTTCTCTGTGGTCTACGAGCCTTTGTCGTCCATCCTTTTTTCAGGTGTTTTTCAATTCTGCACGCAACGCCCGATGCGGTTATTGCACGGTATCGCGCTCGCGCCGCGGTTTATTTACTATCACTTTTAATAATCTCTGGTTATCGATAACCTTTAGCTTCTCTAAAGTTGGAATTTGCGGCTGCATCCATCTTTGATTTCCTCTTGCTTTAGAGGTAGGCCATGTAGTTTGTTATGAACATTGGTATATGCTTTTTATTAAAATAATATATTGTATTATATTAAGGTGCAATTAATAAAGAGGATTTATTTAAATGTGCCACTCGTTTAGATATTTGGATATGTACATGTTTAAATCTTGGGAAACTAGATGTAAGCTAATACACGCGGATGTAATAATTACATCCAATTACGTATCTCGAAGGTTGGAGATTACAGCGGCATTAGTTGTCTTTTAATTTTCAAATGTACTACAATCGTCAACACTTTCGGCGCTTTGTTTACAGCGTTTTGGGCGTACGCGTTTGTTGTCATTGATCTCGGTGATATGCGAGCGCATTGATGCACGTTTCATATCACAACTATCGATCATCACGGTTCACCTAACGTTATAAATCAAACCGATATTCCTCGTTCGCCAATTGATCGGCCGTATTATTCAATATTCGAATACCGTGTGCGTAAACAAATACTTACACGACACAAAATAGATTCATTTTAAGTCGGTTCACCGACAATGCGCCAGAATCCAATAAATCCATCTCAAATGCACCCATTACATCCATAAAGTGATTCATCGGAGAATATATTCCCCCGATTATCCACTAATTCCCCATCCAGTATCATTCACTTTTCTGCCAATCGGGGGCGCCAGAATAGCATAACTCAATCCGAAAACAAAGATTCGGGCCGCCCTTGTCGTAACTATTAATTAGCGGGCGCCCACGGTGCCTTCTTTCCGTCACTCACGCGATCCGCTTTAAGTTCTAAAGGCCTGAACGTATCCCCGAGCCTAAATGGGAACGTCACGGTGCCCGTGTAAGTGACTTGTCTAACATTTTGATTAACACGTCTCTGCCAGCAAAACGAACCGGAGACGGCCTGCAAAACGCGAATGCCGGCTATCCCCCCCCCCACCCCCTTCCTTTTATTGCACGTACGGACGTAGGTTGGTATTAGCTCGTCGAGGAGAAGGCGGACTGTCACTCAGCCGGGCCAGGAACCTGAAAGACTGTCTGACCGTCAGGAGGTAGGTGCGCGGGGCTGAAACCCGTGGTTCGACCTGTTAAAAACATGTTTACACGCTACCATCGCCTCCCTCCTCCCCCTTCATCGCAGCCCTCCTCGCCACGTCGACGATTCTCTCGACACCCATGTTTCACCTAGCAGGCCATCCATGAGCGAAATTGGCCGGGCAGCTCGTCGATTATTTGCTTTTTTAAACACGCACTGGTACCGCGAAATTAACTTCTTTCTACCTGTAATTCTGACCCATCAACATTAGCAGATGGGCGAGGGCCTCTCCGCCGTGTGGCTTAATCGGCGCTGATCGACGTCCTTGGGAGAGGCAGAGCATGTGCTGCGAGGAAATGAAAGTCCGTCGGTAAAAGACTGGTAAAGACTAGTTGAACAAGCTAATTGGCGCATTGAAATGTGGGCGATGACCAGCAAGGAGGTAGCGGCTTTGATTAAGATTGTTTGATAAGACGTATTAATCGGGGATATGATCGAGGATGGTCAAAGCGGGTTCGTAAATTTCTGGTGAATTGCTGTTTACAATTTCGACTTTCTACTATTTAATAATGCAGTTTAGTGCAGTATGATTAGTATCGCTTTGAGTATATATTTGTTTTTTGCTAGCGGTTTGATATTGGGTGCTTGACAGTCAGGGTATGGTTTAATAATATGGTAATAATGTATATAGCACTTTTATATATTGATATATAGGAACTAAAATGAAAATTACACATCCTTATTTTAATATTACGACGCTATGAGGATCTGTATAATTTTTAGAAATATTAGTAAATTGTGGAGCCTTCCTGCAATTTATTCTGTCGCTGAGAATCTACGGTTTGGTCTAGGGAATATCGACGCGTAGAATCATACGTCACTCTCCGAATATTCAAACACGTCTCAGTATTTCAATGACATTTTTCTCACCTGAATACAGGATTATCGGAGAATCTACTTTTCTCTTCGTATTATTCATTACACTATTCTCTATTCTCACACATAACGAATTTCACAAGTACGTACTCCGAAGATAATCCATAATTGATGCTCGTTTATAAAAAAAAAACTAACCATGCAATTGTAATCAGTTCTTGACTCGAAATTTCTTAATATTAGGTATGCATGCACCACTTTTCAAATACTTAACTCGTTCCTCTCCGATATACAACTCGAGAAGTAACGAAAGCAGATTTTATCTCGTAACGCAAATGACCCTTTATTTGAATAATTTGTAGAGGAAATATATTTATTTGTTCAATGAGCTCTTGTTTAATTCGACCTGAGCTCTTCTACAAAATATGACAAAGTAACGATGGTATAAAATAGAATATAGTTATAACATAAGAGTTTGTATTAAAATCTTAAGCAGCTCTTGTACTGATTTTTCATTCATATTATTAAATTTAAGGTGTGCAATTGTAAGAGTGAAATTATAATGATCGCTCGTTTTGCGTTCCATTCGGAGAAGCATAAATTTACGAATTCTTCGGTAGAGGGGCTTCTTTGGCAGTACTCGCGTGGTCATCCGGCAGGTCTTAGAAGGTCATGCACAGGGGAGTATTGACTTGTACTCGTGAGAACTCCGGCGCTTTTTGGACACAATTCGTCGCGCGCGTCTTCAGTCGTAACGGTGCAAGCTCCGTGGTTCATTCGTGTAAACTCTGTGTGAGGAGTCTGCCTGCCCTCGTATTGACTGTTAGCGGCCTGGTTGTATCAGCCCCAGAATCGGTGTTCCCTTGTAACTCCTGAAGCTCAGTACCGATACGAGTCGCAATATCCGATTAACCTGTCCGCGTTCGTGAATTTCCGCGTTTATCCACCTTTTTCCCACGATTGACGTCAATACTAATTTTCCTCGTTGAATGATGGGTTGGGTGGTTGGGTGTCTGCTGACAGCAACCTCCTCGTGGTGAGACATGGGTAATCGGTATTCCTCGCGATCAAAGTATATTCTCAAGATCGCGGGGAATAGTGAGCTAATAGCAGCAAATCTTATGGAAAATTTACTTGAAAATATTTCTCAAGCACGAAGACTGGATACGGAGAAGAGGATTATTCAGCGTGAAATTTAGAGTTTCTACAAACACAAGGTTGTATTCCGTTAATCCTGTAAATCCAAATATTAGCCAATTTCACCTTTTCCTACGTTGAATAAGCTTGGAAAGAGGTCATCGTTCTTTATAAATCACTCCTGATATTTAAACACGTGTAAGTTATACGGAATTAATCTCTTTGATGGACATATTACAAGTTCCCTCCAAGGAAATAAAAATATCTAGAATTAACATCCCTTTAATACCAGCGGTCGAATTTTATCGAGCTATAAATTCAAAATTCTTCCCAATACACGATCGTCCTTTCTCATAATCCGAACATCATCCGATCCAAATGAATCTAAGCAAAGTCAAGTTTCGTTGATCGAGAAATTCTAAGCACATACGTCTTCGAAATCGATCCCGACACAGATCTCCGCATTCCGAATTTTCCACGACGTACGCCAAAGCATCCAGTTCGTGCACTGGCTGCTCAGCGAAAGGCGAATGGAAATCCATGAACTATTAACTTCCACGCGCCGTTCCGTCACTCAATATTCCAGCAGAGCAGCTCCGCGCGCACGAGCTGGCATATCCATAGACATTTTTCAGCGGTCCCGCCAGGAGAGCAAGTGACGCACGTCCGACAAATGGTCGTCCACCTATTTCCAGGGCGAGCTCTCACTCTGCAGGGGCAAATAGGCACAGTTTACAGCCGAGGGTCGAGGGCTACGCGGCGTTACTTATGCAATGTAAAGCGGTCCGCTGGAAGGAGAGGGGCCAGGAGGCAGGAGCGAGATGCACGACCGAATTCATGCCCTCTTAGAATACAACCCTTGTGCGGAAGGGTCGCGAGGAACCCTTATATTACTTACGTAGCCCGGCCCGGGGCCACTCGCCCCCTTTTATGTACGGAGACCCCCGCGTATAATACTCCCGTACGCTATAAGGCAGCGTACGGGGGTGGCTCCGCTTGCTGGATCGCTCCTGGCTCGCTGACGGCCTTCTCAAATTACCCATCGTTTAGAACTCGTTTTCGCCCGTGAGTGCAAGTGCATACAAATATATATGCTGATCGTGATCCGATGGGGTGCGCTGCTAGAGGCGCGAACGCACAAAGGCGGCCTTTGATTACGGGCACACCGTCGGACGCTTATCCGATTATGTCGAATGCCGATCCGGGAAGACTTGGAGCTAACGCCTCGAGGACCGGAGGTCGATATTCGTATCTTTGTACAGGTGTCGCTTGCGTGTACGATTGGATGGAAGGTAGACATTCATGCTTTGGACTCGTGTCGAGATGATCGAGAGTATATGTGGATATGCATTATATCGATCACTCTTCTGTATACGTGTTAATAATTCGTTTATACGCGCGATAAGTTGCTTTATGAAAAATGAACAACAAAAACTACGCGTTGTTAATTTTTGCTTAGCGATACACACGTATAGGTACACATAAACACAAGTTTATGTAGTATATTTGAAACCGATATTGGATATTTTGTATAGGACCATTATGTATCGCGACATATACACCTATATTATCCTGTGGGCTGTGACTGTACGGCTTCGTGGCCTGTATGGTTTATCGCGCGAGATCCTATCGCTACAGCAGTTTCGATTACGCTAATCCATCGAGCCGATTTTCATCGTGGAATCGTTGGAGTAACTTTCTCGGTTCTCCTACGGTATCCTTCGCGGTGACCGACCTATATCGCCGATCGTACAAGGAAATACGACTAGTTCCACTCTTGTCGCGTGTCCCGGCACTTACTGCGCTTAGAATTTTTCAAGAGTTGAGAGTCGTTATACGTATTCCGGGCTTGGCAAGTGGTAACACGGTCCGCGTATTACTGCCTTCCGTGCCGGACCGACTTTAGATGACTTTCTGCCAGAGCCGAAATGAATTAATTTAAAAGTATATATGCATGTCCAATGGATAAATGGGTGCGTATGGAACCACAACTGCTGATATTCAGCTTGTAAATTATTTTACGTTCATATTATGCGATATTCATTATATATGTTGTAAATTAGATGGATAGTTATTATTCGTTACATAGTTTATTTTGTAGCATACTTTTATTTATATATTCGAAATACAGAAAGCTATTGAAGAAATCTGCTATAATTACGGTTTACCTAAAATTTCGACTTAATATTTATTAACCACGAAGATAATTTAGTTCATATTGTATTATTTAGCCAGGTTGTAGTATGCATATTTGGTGAGAAAAGGCCGAAATCAGAAATAGGATTCAAAGTTTTTACGTGGACTTCTCGTTACTATGTAGTATAATACATTAATTGTTTGTCAATACCTGGAAAACTTCGCATTGAACATATTCAGCAACTTAACATATTCAGACTATATTCTATTAATAATGTACTAAACAATTTTGTCGAAGGTAATATTATATGTCGATAACAATGATATTATTAAAACTACCACCGATGAGCACAACATATTTAGACATACCATATACAACTCTGAATAAATAAAGATAATAAGCAACCTAAATAAATCCATTTAATAATTTGATAACTAGAAACAGACAAAGAAAGAGCTCGATAAATAAGTCGTTACGAATTTCGGTCACTTTTAGAAAAATAGAACATCAGTCATTTCGACTGCTTCGGATCTTCTACGATTAAACGCAATACTTGTAAGACATGTCACGATATCGGCGAACGCGCAACGTGTCTGAGAATTTACGAACGCGATTATACACCGGTACCTTCGCCACCTCCGAGAGTCTTCGCGTGTCCGATGCTAATGAACTTTTCCTCCTGTTCTCCTCATCTGCCCTCGCCATCCATCATCGCGCACGGACTCAGAGAGGCGGGCGTGCGTCGGTGACAGCTGCCTCGTTCCTTCGATTTCGTTCTCAAGGATCAGAATGAATGGAGGAAACGGCAGGAGCGAAGAAGCGGGGCGGCGACGGCATCTTTGACAAATTCGATTCGCGTGTCACGGCACGCGGAACACGGTGAGAGCCGGAAAAGGTAAGGGTGTTCCACTCTCGCAGTCGCTAAATCAGCTAAATGGCTGACGACAGTGGAGGGGAAGAGGATGGGAACCTGTGTAACGCGAGCTGTGACAGGCGTGGCTGACGCCATCGGCGAAATCTTGAATATTTGATGCCCAGCTTCTCACGGTAGCTGCCGACGACAAGAGGGAGGATCGCGGATCTCGACGTCGACGACAATCGACGCTCATCGGCGACGACGGTATAACGCAAGAAGTGGTAGCTTTATGGCAATCAAAATACTACTACTTACAAAAGGAAGCTTTGCTGCAGAAAATAGAAAGCTATAATGCAGTTAATACGTTACGCGCTATATACATTCGTCTTGTAGAAGATCGCCTTGTATGGATTTTTTTGCACAAAGCGTATAATCTAAAGTAATATGTTTGAGATGCTGTGCCAATATTTATATGCTATGTGATATCAAATAGTAGTTTAGAAATGGCTGGTATACCATCGTTGATTATAAGTATTGTTATATGATCGGTGGTTAACAAAAATATCTTATGTTGAACCGAAGAAGATGTAACCGTTAAACGCAGGTGATTTCCGCGTTTCATTGTTTAACACGCTGTACGAGGAATCGCGTTATGTGAAAGCGGTGGTTATATTATCTTAGGCGCGTTATAATAATTCTCGTTGCAGGAACTCACGTTATACGGAATTCTGTGCTACATTATATCCGTTTTACTGTTTGAAAGATACCATAAAAGACCTTTAAAGACCTTTAAAAGACACCAAAACTTGGTACGCACCTCTCATAGAGTTTACTCAATTTTTGTCGATCATCGAAAAGTCTTGGACACTTGATTCTAATATATTTAACATATCTTAGATATCTCAAATAAAGTAACGTAGGACAATAAAGTTTTGTGGAAATCGAAACGCTGCCTCTCGCGAGAAGGATCTCGCTTTATCCTCCAGGAAAATGGGGAGATAAAGCGCAGAAAAACGAGAACGTGCTCGCGGGCGAATGCAGCGGGGCAGGGGAGAAAAGTCGATGGATCGTAAAATGATTAATTGGATGAGTCCCGGGACGAGTTCGTTCTGGTATGTAGGTCCTGTTTGCCGGAGGGTAGTAAAGTCTGTTTGCGCCATTTCGAAATGGATGGTGGAAACGGCGTGGAGCTAGCGGCCGTCACTGACGTAGCCGGTTTTAAGACGCTTAATTCAATCATCGTTCTTCATTGACAGCGCGTAGGGCTCCGTCGGAGTTGCCCGAACATACATCGTAAAAGAGGTTAACGCGATTCTTATCAACCCTGCTCGTTTTTACGCTCGAATGAGTCATAATACGAGCTAGGTCCTGTTATTCAAGAGGAACGTTTTATTGCTCTGGTGGATGTCATTTCACATATCATGTATATATATACATATATATATATGTATTATGTTTGATGTGGTGTACTACCTTCGTTATAACCAGAGTGATCCTGAATTGATCTTAAACAGTAGACATCTAGCGGTAAGTTTATTAATCAATAGCGAGGAATACAATCTTTGGTGAACGTCACAATATTTTAATAGATCGTAACCTAGATCTTACTTTCTATATATACATTTCTTTCATACAATATTTGTGTTAAAGTATTATAAGTACCATAGGTTGGGTTTTATTTTGATATTAAAATGAAGTAAAGAAATAACTTGTGGAAATCGATGGTAGACATACACAAGATATTTCTCGTTACAAAACGATCAATTCATTCCGCTTTAGCATAATTCATCATATTTATCCTAACCTTCGTTCTATAAAAATTTACCTTCGCCCTGTCGAGAGTAGAACCAACAGAAAATCGAACCTAATCTCTAAGAAAGAACACTCGACAATCGGTTTGCAATCGTTTTACCCAAATCTGCCACACCGCACTCCTATTCCGCAGCGCGTTAATAGCACAATAACGTCCTTCACATCTCGACAGAGTGCAGCATCCGAATTGGGATCGACACCCTCGCCATATTCGTCACGAACGAGAATATTTAGGTTCGATGCTATACCGCTGCATCCATCGGTAAGGTATTAATACATATTAATGCCGGGCACGGTTGCATTCACTTTTCGCGCGGCTCTTGCGTGTATACGTAACAGGAGCATTTATTCACGGCTACTGGCCGCATCCAGCGAAACATGGATGCGCTGGCCTAGCTCGATGAGGGGAAAGAGAGAGCGAGAGAGGGAGAGAGAGCGAGAGAAAGAGAGAGAGAAAGAGAGAGAGAGAGAGAGAGAGAGAGAGAAAGTGAGTGGAAGAGGGGTGATCGGTGGATGGAGCAACGAGGAAGAGAAAGACGGAACGAGCGTGTTCGTGAAAAGTACGAAATCGCCGGTTGATAATGGGCGCAGTTTATCAGGGCTCCCCGCCGGTTTTCCGCGGCGGCGGCGGCGGCGGCGGCAAACCGGCCGGGCTTTCATTGTACGCGCGGGCTGCAAACAATAATCATGACACGCTGGATTGCCCCGGCAATGACAATGGAATTGATGATATATCGATTGCGCGCTCGACGACACCGTATAATTGTTTTACAACGACTGGAGCGCCGGCGGCACTGCCGATAGAGCGGTGCGGCTACGTAAAACCGCTGGCGAACAGCTCCATGCGGGATGTATGCACGCCTACGCGCCTCCCCCCTCCGCCCCCCCCTCCCACCACTCCACCCCCTCTCTCCGTCCCTTTCAACGATCGTGCACCCACGGGGCGGCTCAGGGATCACTTGCGAATAATTATTATTGTCCGGTGCATCGAACCGCTTGTTTACGAGCCCGGAGATCGGACCGGAATCGAAATCTTTGGCGATGAACAGCCTGATAATTTACCGCCGCGAGGGCCGTGCAGCGAGATATTAATGCCGCGCGCTCGGACCGATTTTCTCGTTCGAACATGGCGATAGCCCTGTGGGAGGATCGAACGATACATTTTGGTCGATAGGTTTGTCACCGCGGACTAGTTGGAAAAATCGCTGCTACACGAGTGTAGTGCTCTTGCAGCTGCTTTGGATGGCGTGTGCGTATATTTAGGTGTGCGGGTACGAGTATTATGGTTATGATGCAGATTGGATTGGCGTAAGAAGTGTGAATGCGTGAAGTTAGGTGTACATCATTGTTTTAGATATTAAAAGGGGTATTGGGGATTAAGGTAACTGGTTCATGGTGTTATATATATATGCGATTCATGGTGGTGAAGGTTTTAATTGGATGTTCTAAATATATAATATATTATATGTTCTGGAAAACGAATTTATAATAATATCAATTTTCAACATAATGCCTTTTAATATATAATGCGGGTGTTCGATAGCGATAGAAACTTTTGTATGTTTTGTAAAAGAAAGAAACTCTTATGAATTTGCAGTGCGGCACGCATGCACCGTTTTTATTTGGCTTTTGTTCCAAGGTGATTCAATAGCCTCGTAATTTTTTTCAGTGGACCGAGCAGGTAATAACCTAATGGTACAAGGTTGAGACCATACAAATGCTAAGTCAATGCCTGCAACTTGCATTTCCGGAAGATTTCAAAAATCCACGGCGCATGAGTCAAATAACGAACTACAGCCTATTAACCTTCGCTGTTATGAACAGAAACCCTACATGTAGCAGAACATCTCATCGTAGGTTATGGACGAAGAATCTCCGTCTATAAATTACTGTTATTCCAGGAATATAATATAAAATATTGTTTCAATCTTTCAATACCATTTATTTGATTAAAATGTGTTTAAAAATAAAAAAGGTACGTAGTCTTTTTTGAATCGGAGAATTCAAATGTCTGCCAGGGAATGGGTAAATACATGGCTAGTTATGAATCATTATCGATTTACCCTCCTAATCATTAGCAATCTAGTCATCAGCGTAATTAACGTTATCATTAGCATTCAAAGGTGGTTGATCAGCCTGCTTAAAGTATAGCTACAATTTTTGAGGAAGATCTTGCAAGTATAGACTCGCCATGAGTCGCAGTATCGGCGTGAGAGCGTATGAAGGCGTTTTTGAGGCTATCATGTCGGCGCGCGGTGCACTCCCAGAAATAATCTCCAGGCTCATAAGCAGCGAGTCACATACAAGAGCGTTGTTCGCGAGCGGATGTGCTCGCCGCGCTAAGAACAGGCGGTGCCTAAAGGGCGGAGAGATTTGTAGTTTCATTAGGCAGCGGCTGCTGCTTATGACGCCGGGACCCGGTTGTCTACAACCGCTTACATCGCTACTTACCTGCGTCGTAAGTAACCTCCTGCCCGATTCAACGTCTCGATGACACTTTAAACCCTCGCAGGGGGGATGAAAGTGCGTGTGCGCGTCAGCGTTTGAAAGGTCAAAGAAGGAGTAACTTTGGTGCTGGAACTGTTCACCACTATCCGAACATGCCTGGATATACGTGGAAGATTTATGAGAGGCGAAGGAAGTAAATAAAACAAATGAAAATAAATCTATTTAATATTCATAAAGTCCTCTGGTCATTTCTGACCATGATATAATGCGGTGATTTAAGTAACCGGAAATGAGAACCGTGTTAAGGTTAGTGATTTGTGTAAGAGCGATAAATAAAAGATAGCAGAATATAGCAGACCTGTAGTTATTCACATCAATGTGCCTTGCGGAGGTATGAAATGTAGTTCAGGAATATTTCATTAGAAAAACCAGAATTCAGATGGCACACGTTGTATATAAAGATTTTTATGTCGCGCAATTACAAGTATATGAAGAATGTTGGTGCAATGACGATTTGCTTAGAAAGTAAAACTACAGCAGGCTTTCATCTATACGAAATTTGAAGATTAAGCATATGACATCTGTCATGAAGTTTTACTGCGATGCACATCTAAGGTGTGACGTACACAGAAAGATAATAAATAAAAAAGATGGGCAAGCACCCGCAAAATTTCAGTACATACGAGTATCATTAAATAAGAATTCATGCACGAAGAAGGAAATTACGAGAGCATCCAAAAACCTTTTGAGAAACTCAGGTCCGTTTAATACTGCTCGAATCCCGTCTTCTTTTCGCTAAATTATTGGAAATATCGATCGATATATGAGAACTATGAAGATCCTCAAAAACTGGCAGATTGAAAGTTCCCAGTTGCCTGAGACCGCAAAATTGGCTTTCCAGGGTATCTAACTTGAAAGTTCCCTCAATTGCTCCTCGGAGCCGCGGATAAGGGAGGAGAAGAGATTTTAAAGAAGTTTTCCAAATTGCCCGACGATCTTGAAGAAACGACATTCCCCCGCCTGTTCGCTCCCGGGAATAACTCCGAAAAACTTTTGATGCCGGTGTCACGTAGGTACCTACGACGTGCATCTTGCATTCATGCATTGGCACGAAAAAGATGCAGATGGTGTTAGCATAATACGAGTTCAGGGAGGGCAGCTGCACGGATCCGCCGATTTTGTGGGACGATCTGAATAAAAGCTGCCGAGCATTTTCGCGCATATACGTGGCAGGATACTGCGTTTTCCTCCGCCTTTTATCTTCTAACGTACCACCGACTTACTCGATAAAGATATCAACTTCTTTCTTGCACTCGTATCCTGAGGTTCGAACTAGGTGAGATACACGTGTGTCTTACGTGTGATGACTGCTTTAATCGTTTTAATATTATTCAACTTGGCGCGATATATGGTGTGTGTATCTAAAAGTGACGGATTATTTTCAATAAATTCTCATCGTACAATTATGCTAAGAATACAGACCATAATTCAGTTAAGGTACTTTATTAAATATACATTCAAGTATAAGAAAAAATTTATCTTATTTGTTTTTGCTTTAAGATGGCGGCTTCAGAACCCAAAACCTTTCACGCAAGACCTTAAACGGGCGAAAAAGGTTGCTCCCGCACATTTCAACCTAGAACAAAAACCAAACATTTTTAGGTAACATACACCAAAAGCTACTAAACGGCGTAGGGAAATATAAAAATACCGTTTTCTTGAAAAATGGTGCACTCTTTTAAAAAAAAGTTTCAAAACTTCTACCATTCTTCAAGAAAACTTACTTAACGGCATATATTACTTAAAAATTTTTGGTTTTTTGCTTTAGGTCGAAATCTGCAGAAGCATTTAAGGCTTTGCACGAAAGGTTTTGGATGTTAAAGTCACTAAAAATAAAAACAAGATGAACTTTTCCTGACACTTAAATATGTGTGTTGAATCAAGTACCTCAAACGCATTTTCCAGCGCTTTTATTACACTCTCGAAAAAAATTAGCCCTTTTTCCGGGACCCGGAGTGGCCTTACCCCTTAATAAACTGCCATCCCGCATACGGGAGTACGCAGGGTGACACGTTCCTCGGAATAAAGAGCAGTATCCAACCAGGTACCGAAGGCGTCCGCAGTATCACGAATGCGCAATGACCGGCGCGCTTAAAAGACGATCTATCATCGGCTACAAATAGCAGTCACGCTGTTGGACCGAATGTTTCAGACGTCGTCCGATCTGCCAAACACCGGGGCAGATGCGCCAAGAAGGTTTTGCCCTCGTCACGCTCCTTTCAGGCACCGTAACGAGCCACTGATGGATCATTATGCCTCCGTTTCTCTCTGGCCCCGTCTTTTTCCTTTCAGGACAGGAACGTGCTGCCTGCCCTGATCCGCGGATACCGCGCCGTGGCGCAATCCTCGCTTCGAGAGATCGCCGCTGAAACATCCCCCGTTCTGCGCGGCCGCCTTGGGGCTCTCCTCCCCGGGACGTATCGACTCGACAGAAGTGTCGGACGTGTTTCCACCCGAAGGCGGCGTAATTACGGGTATCCTTTATACTCGAGAAGGAGATATTTATACAGCCGACGTATCGGATGATCGAGGAGGCCCTCTTCCCGAGAATGACAGGACCCTTTTTCCATCCCGTGAGACGCTTCGGGACGATTTCGTGCCTTGGGCCCTGAGATACTTGGTAAATTAAGCGGCTATTCAGGTAATAGAATCTGGCGCCGGAAACGTTTCTTATCTTGTTTGTTTAAACGCGAGTTTTCGAGGGGTGTTCGGCTGGTAATGAGACCGTGTAACCGGGTGACGTCAGCGAGGAGCATGATGAGAAATAATGAAAGGTGGAGCAGGTTAAGAGTGGACCCTGATGTCCGGTTGTTTTGGGTTATTTTAGTAAGGTATTTGTAGAAGTGTGTTTTTGTATCGGCAGTGATGAGCGCATTGGTTAATTCTCTGCGGAATGACGGCGGATAAAGGGATTGAGAGAGTCAATGCAGAGGGTTTTTATACGGTTGAAAGCGGATGTACGAGATTTCTTGAGATTAAGGAGTCACGCTGGAACGATACCAAGGTGCATTTTTTATCTCTATTGGCATATCGACGCTGTGAATTAGAATAACTTAAAATTTGAAAGTACGTAATTTAAGAATAATTAATAAGAACAAACGCGGTTAAAAAGAATCTTCCAATAATGACTAGAAGTTTCGAGACTTTGACCATTATATAAATTGATTATATTAATATCTATATGTACCATGCGAGAACGATTCGTGATATTTCGAAAAATGGAAGACGTATACACTCTTATTTGTAAACCATATATACATTCCCATTTCTTTTCCAAGTATTGCACGTATGAGAATATCGGAGAAACTCAGTGGATATCGATGACAACTCTGGGGGGACAAAATTTACATTTCCAAGCATGATCGACGGATTAATCAACGCGAAGAATGCAAAATCCTTTGTAGCCCCGCGAGGGAAGAGGAGGACAGAGAGGTAGAAAAGGAGAAACAGCGGGCAAGTTAATTTCATAGCTGATCACCCCGCGTAATCCGAGCGGGGTCGGCGCCACTGATGCGGAAAACAAAGCTGCAGGGTGCGACGAGTCACCCTACCAAGCTTTTCCAGGTCGTACGTCATAAGTGCTTCCGCGCTAGATTCATCATCTTAGTTGAGCAGCTTCCACCGGGGTTATCCACTTTTTCCACCCTTGTCGGCGATGCTAGACGGCACGGTGACGGGGATTATTCTGCTTGAACCGTCCGAAAGACTTTTTTCTCGAGAAAAACATCTTTTGCCTGCGAATCTGGCGTATCCACTCTACAGGATAGGGATTTATACGTTTTACGTGTACTCCGTGCGAGTATGATACCGATCCCACTTTATGCTCACTTTTATGTTTAAATCAAACCTTGCATTTGTATTTGTCCCTTAGCTAGTTTAAAACGTTTTTATACCAAGAATTGAGATTGGATGAGAGGTAAAGCTTATTATATATTTACGGAACATGATGTATGAGGAGCATAAAGACTACACCAGAGCGATTAACACTAGAACTATGGCCCATTATCGGGGCACGTTTAGAACAGAACATGCATTTTTAAAGAAACAGAAGGGTAAGAGAAAATTTCAATAAATCAATATAATTGATTTAATAATAATGGTTTAAACATTGCACAAAAATCATGGAAAATATCAGAAAATACGTTGTTATAAAGCGCTACGATTTATTTTCAAGAAAAGACCAGTCATTTTGACTGGTTTCATAGTTCTAGTATTAATAATAGAGAGATAACCGTGCCTTGTATGGACATATCAAAGGCTTACACGGAAGGGAAAAAAACATCTACATGATTTAAGGTGCACTCATTTGCTTCTAACTTTTGATATCGCAACAAAGAATTTCCCGTACCAATACACTCATCGTATTTTCGTTCACAATGTTTAAATTAAATCAATCGCGGTAAGCGCCATGGCAAGCGGCGTATCAAGCTTTCTCGTCGCATCATAAATGCTCGCCATTACATCACCATGGGTTACATTCAGGAAGTACCGCGGGCATTAAAAACGCACATGCGTTTCGCCGTGGGTTTTTCTTTTTATGCCTGCGTAAACCAACGCCATTAAAGCCCTGTGCGCGTCGCGCGAATAGAGGAAGAAGAAGGAAAAAAAAAGCACGATGGATGCATTCTGGGCAAAAGAGGGACACAGAGGGAGCGGAGAGAAAGAGAGAGAGAGGACACGAGGGGTGCGCAGGGGGTCAGAGAGAGAGAGAGAGATAGACAGAGAGGCAGGGAGGGCGAAGCGAAAAAGGAGCGAAATACGTGGGGCGTGAGTCGCGTACACGCCGCAGGACCCTAATGGTGGCTACTTACGAGTTGATTTATTTATCGGAGTGGCAATACCACGACGAATCCACCCTAAGAGCACGCCAGATTAGCGGAGCGCCCGTGTGTATCTTTCTCGCGGCTCTATGAACGCATAATAGACACGGCTGATAGACGCGAGAACGAGCCTGCGTGAAGGCTGGAAGAAGGATCGCGTGCGAAGGGGCGCGCGAAAGTGACCCGGCTCGATGGCGCGAACGTGGAGTGGGAAGTTTTGCAAAAATGCTTACGTGCCCGGCACGAAGTGAATTCGAAGCATCTCCTTTTCGCATTTCTGCGCATTTATGCGCTTCGTTAATGCGTCGACTGTCCTGGCGTATCGTGACATGGTGGATGAAGAATGTTAAGCATGCTGGTGCAACCCTCTCAGAATAACTGTTGAGGTTATTAATATTCTTGTACTCGTTATTTATACTATTGTGATTATTGTTTTTGTGAAGTAATATTTGTCATCGAAATAAAAGATGTAGGAAACAAGTAAAAGTGTATTACTCCTTTAATAAGAAATATTATTAGATATTTATAGATCATGGTGACTTCAAAGTAACGTTGCATGTGCGTGCTTTGTTTTAAGTCGGCTATCGTTTTTTCCTGTAAGTTATTGTATAATGTGTACATTATTGTAAATCGAAAAAATATATAGCGGTTAGAGAAAAATACACAGCTTTTATGTATTTTTGTGCTTCTCTTAAAAAAAAATCACACATTGAAAGAGATTAAAGTATAGTTTGAGTTCTGAAATCTAAAAGAAATTTCTATCGCAGAAAATTGATGTAATTTTACTCAAAGGTTAGATAATATAGAAGCTTTCTGCAGAAAATAGATTAATTGCTGATCTAATATATTCACTTTAAAGGTCGATTCATGTATTGATAATCCATAAAAAAAATAATGAGCAGGTGTAGAAAATTATATTTTTTAACACGTCGAATTAACCACTTGAATATTTTTTACTAGGTCAATATTCTGGCACGTCATCTTGAGCGATTCCTAGAGCAAAGCGAAAGAGAGGGATACCTACAAACGCTGCGCAGGACAGATGTATTTTAATCGATACAGCGAACACTTATTTAACTATGTGACGCATATCTTGTGAAGAAATACAACATTTATATGATAGGAAAATTAAGTAATCAAACGAACACTAAAATAATATTTATGAATTGTCGACAGTGGAGAATTCCGAATATTAAATACAAAGAATCTAATTGAATTAAATGTCCCTTAAATATACCAATAGCATAGGCAATTATGCATATTAGCTTAATTAAACAACCCTACAAATATGTTGCACTCAAGTTATTCATTCTGGTAAACCGCGAAAAAAAAACACGTGAAATTAAGTCCGTTTTGTATTTTTATCTACTTGACATGTAATCGTTTTTTTTTTGTTAAACTGCAGCAAAAGCGCCGTAACTTTAGCACGAGATGTATATTATATGCGCGAAAGTAATCGCTCTTGGGAGCCAGCCACTCGGCATCGGAATCACGTTTCCCATAATCTCCGGTAATCTCATAAATAATGTGCAGGGTACGTGAGACTCGCTCGTCCACCACGTATGAAAAGCAGACACTCGTTTACGTGCTTTAAGTCGGGTTCATTCGCATTAAATTTTCGGTTGAGGCGCGATTCTACACGTTACGCCGACATAATTTACGGGCATAATCCCGCAAAAATTAATACATAACTATTTATCAAGCCCTGCCTTTTCTACCTCGGCGATTGAAATGAAACATCCACCAAAATGAAAACATCGAATTATTAGTGATGAATTTTAGCGTTATGATATAAAATATACTTTACATGATATGTAGTGTGTAAATACGAATTAAGTAATCGAGTGGCCTAAAAAGTAAAGGACATAGCTAATATATTTCTTAAATATTTTAACATGTAATAACGTGGTTGAAGAAGTAAGAAGCTCAGGACAAACAGAAATCTTACCCAATAATTTAGCACTAACAAGTGTAGCGTATCCCCACGTATCATAATATCAATGTAATTATATTATACACCGTCTATTATTTTTCCGCGCTAACATAGAATTCTATAAGTGTCACGATTACAAGTTTACTTTTCATTAAAATTTCTCCCCACCCCTCGAATCTTCCCATACCATTCTTCGCAACAATCACAACATAATTCCCATGCTTTTACATTAAAGCATAAAATAATAACAGCGCTTCGAGCGCGATCGAATATCGACGCTCGGCGACGCTCTATCCGCGCAGCAGTTCGAAACTCCCATTTTCCATTTTTTTTCCTCGCGCGCGGATTAATGCCAAGAAAATTTCGATGGAGGTACCAATAAAAACCAACAATGGCCGCGAGGCCGGTATGTCTTTTTTCGACCAAATAAAAAAGCTTTTTTGTCGATCCCGGTACAAACAAAAGCACGTGTACGCCTGCATAGAGACGAAGAGGCGCAGGCGAATAACGGAATCGTCCATATTCCCGGCCCGACCTCGATTTTCATTCCTACCCCCCCCCCCCCCAGCCCCATCCCTTCACGGGGTTTCGGAGCACGGGGGATGAAATCGCCGTGCGAGCGGATTGACCTCGTGATTTGACGCTGTGCAAACGCACCGGCCAATTATCCGCAGTCTCCCCCTTTTTCGGATTTCATGCCCATTGTGCACCGACCCCAATGGCAGAGAGCCCATATCGCGTACCTCGCTAGCCATTTCTACCTCGGTTCTATGCACTTTCGGTATTACGCAGTGCATCCCACTGGCGGGCCGCGTGTCGTTTCTACGAGCACCCTTGGATTCACTTTCTCCCGTGGCTCCCCCTCAACGTTGGTCTTTCGGACATCGAACACTTTGGTGATATTTTGTACATCCTCGATTGTGCGTTGCAAGTCTTCGCGCTAAATCGCGTATCGCATCTCCCTTTTTCTTTTGGGAAATTCGTCTTTACGTTGATTAAGATAAGGTTAGTAAAGGAAGCTTGGGGGATTTGTTTGATGATCCAAGGATTGGACAAGTGACGCGGGCAGGCGTATATTTGTGGATTAAACGAAACGTTGTTTTAAATATTTCTTAAACGTTCCGCTGAAGCTTTGATCATTAATGTGATATATCTAGTATTTTGATGTAATAAAATAGATCGATATAAAACGCTACCGAGTGAGCGGATAAAATTGAAGTTACTTTTGGAGGTTACTTTAATTAATCCAGTTCGTAGAAGAATAAAGTTTGTAGTGGTGATTGTAGCTTGAGTTAGTTTTGCGTGTGCACATTTTTTTGAAGAGAATAACTGACGATGGTAAACAAATTCTAGTAACGAGCTAAACATAAAACAAACATACCAGCTAGTATTTGCATATTAGGGTAATTGTTACATGGGCTGTCCCAAAATTCACGCATGAAGTAATTTTGATAGAAAACATATGTTTTTAATTAAAAATTGTAAATTTTGTATTTATTCATAAAGTCTACACAGTATAAGGTTATGTATGGAATAGCATATCGGATAAATGGCATCCACGGCATTTCTGGCACATATGCATTCTGTTCTCGAAATTTTCAAATCTTGCGTGAATTTTGGAACACAATTATATCTCTCACAGTATGTGTTCGCGGTCTTCCGGGGCAGCTTATTCGTACGCCGACTTGACCAAGTGGTCACAAATTATTCATACAATGGAAGCATAAAGGCGTACGAATAGGCTGCTCCAGAAGACCACAAATAAGTATTATAAGGTATTGCCAACAAACGAGAAAAGCTTAGGAGTTCGATATTGATATATAATTATATTTCACTGTAAGAATGAAAAGCATTAAAGCTCATCGCGTTACGCTATCCATGACAAACGTAAAAAAAAAGATTTATGTGTAAGATACTAAAAATACCTCTATACAAAGTCTCTCAACATACATCCTAAAAATATGATCCTCAAAAGGAGCAATATAAGAATACAGTTTGTACACCAGTATCATACGCCTCGCTCGCTAATTTTTTTCGAAGGAAAATAACGGTTCGATAATATTGACACTCGGGGTAGAAACGTGCTCGACGTGCCACGCACATTTACGTTTCAAAGCGCGTCACGCCTTGTGACTTCATCGATGCCAGCCTACTTCCCCATTCCACCCAGGGCGCCGTCGTTCCCCTTTCCTTGAAAGGACACAGGAGTTCTTGTCCAAATCCTTTCAATATATACATACGTGGGTATTGGAGAAAACGTGGGGAGGTGGTAGGAGGGGAGAATATCCCGTCACGCGAGTTATATGCCCGGCCGAGTGGCGAGGACAAAGGGGCTATTTTATTATCGAGTGCCACCACTCGGGCCCCGTGCGAATCTGCTTCGTTGACGCACTGCAATAATATTTTCTCGTGTCTCACCCGTTATATTGCCCGCTAATTTATGTCGCATTGCACTTAGCGGTCTCCCACTGACAATTTCAACCCTCGTTTACCGCTTTCGGAAATGCCTATCCAGAGAAGGATGGCCTTCATGCGTAAAGCCACGCTTTTATACTTTGTGGCTCTTTACCCTCCCACGATATTTGTAACTCTCACATTCACGAATTTGGTATATCGACAATTTTAATGTCCAACCGTGTTGAACAACGAGAAGTGTCGTGTTGTGTGGAGAGAAAAGAAACGTACATGCCGGGATGTGTGTAAATTTATGAACCGTTATTTAATAAGCAATGATCGGATCAACGAGTAACACGGCTACCGATGTACTTGATCGCCCAATTTGTTGGATTTGTACATTTTTGCCGAGTACGTATGTGCAAGATTTGGTATTGGTTACAGTCCAACAGTGCTTTATACCATAACAACTATCAGAAGATGAAATCGAAGCTTGCTCGAAGTAGAAAATATGTTTTCATTAAAGTAACATGTTTCTAAAAAAACTACGTAAAACGATGCTGATATAAATACATATTACTTACCTTTGATCAAAATTTTGTTACAAAAATGTTCATAAAATACTGTGCCCCTAAACAGCGATTTCATCGTCGTAGATGGTTTACGCACCCCTCATCTGCAAAAATCATATTCCCCTCTCCCTCTCTCCAACCCTTGAGATATTTTTTTTTTCGGTACCGCTGCGCAATTCGGCGAGTGCGCTGCAAATTATTTGAAGCACCGGACTATCACGGAGTTATTAATGCGCGTTTATTCGCAACGAAAAAACGATGGAAAAAAAAATGAAAATTTACCACGCTTCGTAACCGGCCGCTGTAGAAACGAAATTCCGCACAACCGGTGAGCGTGTTCAACATAGTCGGTATTACGGCCGTTTTATTCCACTAATGCCTCGTGCTCTGTCCGTCTACTCGCGCTTTTATTCATGAACACGCGAGGTGCTGGTGTACGTATATACGCCTCCCGCATTTTGCATTCAAGGCAGAAAACAACGTTGGCGTTAATGAATTGCGGTATGCGGAAAAGGACTTGCGAATCTTGATCAGGGCGATCCGACGGTATGATATTACCACGAGGAGTAGAGGTATCGAATTAGAGTGGACTGTTGATAACTGCTGACGAATTGATGCAAGTGTCTTGAACTATGATAAATAGCAAAACAGCGATATTCTTTTTATCTGTTACGCTTTAAAATATTTATTCAGAATAATATGGGAAAGAATCGTTGAATTTTGATCGATGCACAGGTTGGACCATTACCATAACTTTACTTATATCGAGAATTTGCTGAGTATCATATAATAGGTTGATCAGGCTGTCGAGATGTAATTGTGACTGTGGCGGTCATTTTTATGTGAAAGCAATTTGTAAATTTAATTAGAAAAGAGTTATTGTCTATTTATAGGTCTCAGTTCGATATTTTGACGCAAGACTAATTACTCCGAAAATTATTCTGATACAAACAGTGTAATACGCCATTCTGTCGTCAGAAAGAAAGTACATATATTTAACTGCAATTTTTTTTTTAAGTTTTTAAAATTGAATCGAAAAGTAGTTATTTTAGTTACAATATATAGTAGTATATGATGTATGTAAAAGTAGTTATTTTATATATTTATATATTTGTAGTTATTATTCTTAGGCAATATTGATAATAGTGCTTAGAAATTTCATGTAAAGCAAAATATTTATCAGGTAATTCTCGCGACTGCAACACTGGGTTATAGTATCAATACTTTATACTATTATATTCCTTAAATTTCCACGTAACGTATATAATGTTCTACACTCATGATGTATTTTACACCTTTACTCTCACCCACAAATATTATCGGCTCGTGAAAGCAGACAAGGACAAACGTAACGAATAAAAGAAACATTACTATAGTCAATTTTCCAAGCAAGCCGAATCAGAAAACAACCTCTGTCATTCGTGGAGATGCTATAACAAAATGGACCTCTCAGTGTATCGCGTGGTATACTCTTTGCGAGTAGCGCTTAAATCAGCTTATCACTGATATCAATATACATATATATATAAATTACTTATACGTCTAGTTCACATCATTTCTGTGTCTAAATACATTAGTACGTATGTAAACGATGGCATGTATATAAAATACATTAGTACGTATGTAAACGAACGGCATGTATATAAACGTAGATATATTACATGTCCAATTGTACAGATATATTGATGTACACCCAAATACATATTAAGCACATACCAACGTATATACGTATATCCGTCCGCACATAGACAGCCATTACCTATATATGTACACGTTCGTATACATATCCTGGATATGCGTGTATCGCAGGTATGTACATATAAAAGTGAAGCAGCGCGCTTTTCCGGCCGGTGTACATTGGAGTTCTCGCTTTGAATACAGCGCTCGGAGGACGGCAATAAAGAGTTTTGACAAACGGGGGTTGGAGCCGCGCGTGAACGCCGCCATCCCAATGCCTCTGTCTCCGCAAGGGCTGCAGGCTGCGGCAATGCACTCCTGGTTTTTTCATTTGCCCGGAAAAACGAATGAACGTCGGCCGCGACGACAAACGGCGAGTACACGTCGGGTACACGAATATGCGGCCGGCCGTTTGTGCATTTTATTCGCAGCTGAATGGAATAATAATCGGCGACAGGAATGAGATTAAAAATAGCGCGGAGCGCAGGGGAGGAATTATCCATCATCGCTGTGCCTGTAGATGATAGTTTTTGTTACGGGCACGCGGTTACTGGCGCGTGATTGGGAAAGTAGTTGGGAACGATGAAAGTGACAAGTGCGGAATTGGTCGACTCGGATCTAGATAGAATAATTCCCTTTTATCTAATTGCGAGTCTTAATCGATACCGTTGAACGCAAAAGCTAATATTTAGTGAGCATTACTAAATTATTAATATCTGAATGAGATTATTTTTGTTCATACGTTTGTCTGGACATAATGTTGCTTGTTATAGCAAATTGTGTAGATTAAAGACACTATTTGTGCATTTTCAAATAACATTGATAATGGAAATATCATACGCGTCAGAAATACACGCTGTCAGACAGTTCCAAAAGTCAAGAAGCATAAAACTGCGTGAACATCAAATTTAAACGTTTAACGATTACCTTTTTTTCCTCGTAATTAACTTTATTTGAGTAATGGAACTGCAAATACCAATGGATTTTTGTTAACGCCCGCCGTTTCTGGTTTCGCATGTCGGCACCGCGATACACCTGCAGCTTTTTCATTTGACCGGAAAAACAGATGAACGCTGGCCATGACGACAATCGACGGGTACACGTTGGGTACACGAATACATGGCTGGGTATTTATGCATTTCATTTTTCCGCCCCATGCGATTCGCACACGCACCGCCGTTGCCCGTATATCCGTATATAAATCTATACCAATCATGGTTTAAATTTATTCTATCCCATGTAGGAGAATAAAGCTTTAGCATTTCTCGAGTTTAGCGTGTTACGCATATATATATATTAAATAAAGGGACGTCAACAAAATTTAACGAAGCGTAATTCATTTTATCGTGCTTCAAGCACGGCTTCCTGTCATGACAAATCGTACATTATTGCTACTTATCGATCTTCACATATTCGGTATGAGTGTAACAGTTTTATAGTGCGTACAAATAAGTCAAAGTTATTCACAATACCAACCTTGAGTTATTTACGAACATTGATCTACCATCCATATCGATACTAAACTTACCGAAGCTCTCAAAATGTCAGTCGTTTCTTAGAAAAATTGCTATACCTCGTGGTTGGGCATTTTTGTGAGATTTTCCATGTTTTTATCGCAAAGTGTAAATCATTCTATCGATCTATAGACATTTCTTCTTTATAGCCCTTTCCTTTAAGGATATACGTATATATCCTATGCACATACATAAATATACCCAGAATGTGAGTGGTTAGTTTAGTGTTTAACTTATTAATCATAATCAAAAGCTTTGAATGCCTCCAATTTTGTCTCCATATGCAAGCAATTTAACGTATAAATATATTAGTGTTACAGTTATTTTCTCTTCCGACTACCGTTCAACGTGAATATACGTATTAAAACAAATCATCGTAGTCCGGCAAATAATTCTGCAGCACAGGCGGGTCGTATCGTTGTATCCGGTCCAGCTGCGAGTAGTCGCATTTTTCCGACTCTAAAGCGGCGCGTTATGAAATTTTAATATCCACGTCCCCGCGTCGAGCTGGATTTACGCGGACGATCATCCCCTGGAAAATTTCATTTCGGCACCAAGGGCAAATAACGGCATTAACATATCGCGTTCCCGCGCGGCCACTTTCGCTCTGGCCCTGCCGGCATAATTTCCGTCGGTCGGACGATCAAACTTTACCGGTATCGATACAATCCGCGATGGCACAATCGAAAAGGGTGTGATTTTTCGTGGAAAACAAGTTCGAAGTTCGAAATTTGAAAACTTTTTCAAACGTTTTATCCCCTTCTTCTTTAATAATGTACACTTAACGGAAACTTGGATCAACGTAGGTAAAGTATATACTAAATTTTTCCCTATTTCAGTAGGTAGAAATTATTCTTTTGTTATCGTATCGGTCATCGCGCTACATGTAGACGTATGAATTTGACAGAATAACAATACATTACGTCACAGAAAACGTATGTATATTATGTAGTCCTCGCTTCTCCGATAAGAAAAACTTAGGGTGCATTTAATCCGTTCTAGATTGTTCTCTCCATCTCAACAACTCAAATTAGCGTTTTTTCGCATGCTCCAGGAAAAGAACATCCCGATACCCATTTGACAGAACGATGAAATATTACATCGCGCAAAATTCACGAGCATTTTTACATAACTATTCGAGAGAGCAAAGGGTAGGGTTGCGAGTTAAATGTACTCTAGTATTTTCCTCCGATTCTGACCGACGGAGTGGGCGCATTTTCGTAACACTCGTCAGGGCGCACCCCGTATACGGATTTGGCGGAATGACGACACGTTGTATCACATAGCAGATACACACATCCGCGACCTCCCGCCATCCCGCGGCTTTCGCCCCGCGCGGGCAGAATCATCGAACGATGAAACACTCGATTACTGCATTAACAATGCTGCTAATTCGGTCTCCCCCCCGCTTTCGTCTCCGTGGGGAACCGGCAATTCCGGCTGGGCGTGAATTCGAATCGATATCGCATCGTCCCAAGCCTGTGTGCGTACACGGTTTTCGGCGTGGCTGCCGACACTCGTTTTCCGCTGGCCGTTAAAACGGTTAAAACGACCGCAGGACCGATACGTCATTCCGCGATGTTCGCGACCGCCTCGCCACGTCGGCCCGCCAAAACGATCGCCGGCCAATCGTAATCGCTGACTCCCGATTTTACACTCGGCACGCGTAATCGAGCGGCCGAACTCCGCGCTATCGTCGTGATTATTTCGGGCATGTCGAGGACCGTGGTTTTTTTTCTTTTGGTCTTATTTGCGACGACTGAAGGAGCTCCTTCTCCGTGTGATTTATGATCCGTTTGTATTGAAATTGGGCTAAGTTCATTTGTCGATTATTTTTCGCTAATCGTAGTAATGTGTAGAATGTTAGGTTAGTTGTCGTAAGGAACATTTTATAGTTAAGTGTCTTTAGACGATACGATAATTTTGAGTATGTTTTCGTGGTTACTTCGATAATTAATAATATTACTTTAATAGTGGCATAAATTCAAGCTATTATTGATAATATCGAAAAATATGGATTTATTAGGATATATACCCGCGAAACACGGACATCTTCAAATTCGTTCCGCATACGCAGAATATAGATGAGTAGTAAATTGTTATATAATTTATATAGTTAGATTTCTTGAATTGCATAAATTGCGTTTTTGAAGTGTGGTAGAGAAATATAAAAAAAATGAGTATTGTTTTTTCAATTTGAAGTATTTTAAATTATATCGAACGGACTTGGGCTGTTTTACAATCTATGAGAAGTCTAATTGTTAATTTTGAAAGTGGCTCAACTCCATTTATGGCAAGAAAACGCGTATTATCCACATAATAATTACTATTATTTTAATAAAAATTTTTAATTTAACTCTCTTGGATACACTTAAGTGGTGTAACACATTGATATCCTATACGTACATTTTTAATTTTATCGATACGCAAGCTTTCAAATATCTCGATTTGAATATAAATAGACTTAGGTCACTTTCAAAATAAACGCTTCGTATGTATTGTAGCTCTGCTAGTGTGAAATCGGAATAAAACAGTGAATTCTAAGTCAAATGAGCTTGGCAATTGGTGAGGAATATGAATTGAAGAAGAACAGTTGATCCTCTATTTCATTTATTTGGCTTTAGAAAGGAATTAGGTATCGTGTGTTTCACGTCGAAAAACTTGTTTGTTACCCACTTTTACTAAATGTTATACTCGTATAAGTATAAATTTTGCAAAAATACTTAAACATTTATTAGCCATAATCTAGGGTATATTGTAAAAAAATACAAAGAAACGTCATGATCGGTGATAGACGTTTGTTCTTCTTATTTAAGCCATAGTGCGAACGTATTAACTAAGCAGATTCAAATCAATTTACAAGTTGGAAGGTTGGTAGTAATTGTTAAGTGATCGTTAGTAGGGTTCGACTTGACGACGATTAATATCTCTGCGTAGTTCCGACCGTTCAAGGGCCTGTCCGCTGCTGCATAAAGAAACATGCATGGAGTTCCAATGGTGATTTGATTCATAGCATTGACATTCTTCTCTGATGTACATGGTCCTCCACTTCTTACTTCATCGTCTACAAAACTCGTTCTTTTTTTTAGCAGTCGAGGGATACGGTTTGAAACAGAAAATGCGTGTAGTTAGATCACAACAATTTTTCATAAGATATTCTTCTGATTAAAAATAATCTATTGCTAAACAAGTCATTTAATATACTATTCTTACATAAGTATTGGATTACTGGTAAATTTTGAATTACTATAAGTCAAGATTTGTTGACATTAACGCATTATGCAAAATGCTGATTGAATTAAAGTCATTTTTTTAAACGTTATATCATGCCAATTAACTTGAATATATGCAAATTGCAGATAGAATATGCAAGATGTACGAAATGAACATGGTGCTTGTCAGACGTATGTAAACAAGAAACAAAGCATCATCAATATTAATTATTACTCCAATTCAACCCTCGAGGCAAAAGTGTTATTTTGTTAACATTATCTGACAAGTAACTTTGCAAATAATAGTGATTTAACAATTAATGCGATACGCCAGAGGATTTATACATTCAATAGAACCTTACGGCGTTACGCGCAGTGCAGAATGGGCTTTGCTATCGTGGTTGCACTCGGAATTGAAATCCTCTCGCGTTTTCTCGTAGAAAAAAAATTTGCTGACACATCGTAAAGTACGCAACGTCCCAGGTTTATTCTGGTCGTAAAGAAACCCGGAGACGTAGTATCGAAGATACATCTATTTCCCGAGCCCTTTCTTCATTCGCTACGTGGCACCTACGCAGCGCCTCGAGAGCATCCTCTGACATACAATTGTCCACAAAAGTATCCAGTCACTCGACGTGTTTAACTAATTATGTACAAAAGTACGGACTTTCGTGTCGCATACCAAACCGGGGGCTTCCTCCGAAAAGCGTACAAAACGAAACATACACCTAATTAATATCACGCAAAGAGAAAATAAATCAATACACTTTTCAACGTACAGCAAAATTGGGCGATACCTCTACACGTTTCATTTTGTACACACTACTTCGTTATTACATTCTTCCAAGATGTCCTTCCTTCGATTAAAAGTAAAACATCAAGTCGTCGGTAATTCCAAACAAAATATCCAAACCTATACTCAATATTCCAAGGCATTCGAAATCGAGCGATATAGTTTCCAGGTTACACAAGGTGGCAGGATACTTTCGTGACCGGCTGTAAACGTGGTCGGCCGTAGCATCGGGACAAGAGAACCGCGATCCTACGGCTGCTGCGGGTCGAGCCGGGTTCCCCGGCACCGAGGCAATGAATACGAATAGGTTTCGAGATACGATCTCTCCCGGGATAAGCGGCATGGAGGGGTTAAATTAAATGATTTGCATAAGTAGGTGGGTGTCGACACCGGCAAACATTGACAAACGCGTGTGCAACCTCTCCGTCCCGCTCCCTCCCTCGCTTTATCCGCCATCGGGAGGGCTGCGCGGAGTTATAAGAAGAATATATTATTATGGATAATGGAAACACCGAGTTCGACTCGCAAACCAGTAGCAAGATAAGAGCAACGCGCACGAGCCGACACGTGTCGGCCCCGGCTGGTGAGCCACTGATACAGCCGTTCGCAATTACGGCACGCACGTCGTGGCAAAAGTGAGCCAATCGAGAGGATAAGAGGCCCACGGTTTTGGCCCAAAGGCGCGTGCAATATACCTGCCCAATTACCAGGATTTCGACGGACTCCCTTGCGACCCGAGTATCGCGAAGACAAGCGATCTTAACGACCTTGATAATCTCAAGACGTTACAGCGGCGATCTTCGGAAATTTGCTTTCCGTATACAGATCGTTGCAAATTAAGGCGATAATGTTACGCTGCTTTTGTCATGATAATGCACGGCTCCTTGTAACGTTTTCTGCTCCATTATTGTAATTTATGTTTTCTAATAAGCTGCTTGGGGGAATTTAAGACCTTCAGTATCTTCGATCGTTCTAAGATGACAGCATTATCTTTTGGAAATTACTGCGCGTGTCAACGCAAAAGTGAACCGATGGAGATGATAATCGGTTTTACCACTACGGCGGATCAGATGTATTTGTCTAATTATCGGGGTTTTAATCTTATTTTTCTTTGTTCGGTAGCTCAATGAGAGGATAATGAAAGGATACCAGGCTTCATGATGAAAATACATGCGATATGGATTTTTGACGATTATCATGATTCATAGGCTTTTTTTCCGCTTATAACGTAATGATGTTAGGGAGATTTCATTATACACTGGCCACCACTGTAAATACTAAAGAAAAAAATGAATAATTAATACAAAAGTTTGGAAAATTGATTTAAAAAATGAATAATTTTTACCGGAATATTATAAAGTAATAAATAATCATGCTTTACCATGCTCCTAACATAAAACATTGCTCGAAAAGTAAATGTCATGATTCGGTAAAGAGTATGCCAAGAACCGAGAAAATATCACATAACATTTAATGTACACGTACAATCTTGGCAAATTTCACGTTCAGGAATTTAATCTGACAAAAGTTTGTACTTATAACAGAATAAAAATTAGCAAACACTTACTGCATGACGAGTATATTGAAGAATGCAAAAGAACAATAATACAAGATTACTTTCAAATCATATACTCTACTTACCACTTACTGAGAATTACCTTCATCTTACACTCACGACAGGTGTTGTACGGATTCACAGAGAATCAACCTACTCGGTTCACCCGAGAGGGAAACTCGTTACAAAATTCATACTCAAGATAGCCGCACGAACAAAGTCGTCGCGTGGCGAGGAGGACTATGCGGTATCCAGAATGAAAAGTACGCACGGTGAGAAAACGCATCGTCGGTCGAGCATTTGGTTTGTAAACGTCGATCTGCCTCGACGCAACTAACCCCCCTTCCTCTCGTTGGGACATCACCCCCGGAGCGGAGTGTTTGCCGTTGTTGCGACAACGGCGTCGCGTGTCAATTCGCATTATTACTATTTGTCAAGGAGCGTCGTCAGCGTAGGAGCCAAGGGCGGCAAGAACGGTTGGCGACCCTTCGTGGGAAAGGCCAACACAAACAGAATAAAATGGAGATAGATAAAGTGGCGCCCGGATCGAGCGTTAGAGGGGCGATCTCGCACTGTGTACGCAAGAGATCCCAACGCATCCCCGTGTACCTAATCCCGGATTGACTCGTGTCACTTATTAATATTTTATGCAAACACCATGATTTACGGCCGTGCGGACGCATTATGGCCACGGGGCCCTCTTCGCTTGCGAGCGCCGATAACCGTGGCCGCGACAACGGCCGTATCTGCTTGCACCATCGTGACGGATGGCTTTACGTCTTTATTCGAGATCTCTCCTCGCGGCTTGCGACGGGGATGATTATCGGCTAAAATCCTGCGCGCATTTGCCCGTAAAACAGCCGTGCGAAAAAGCGATATCCTCGAACCCGCGGCATGTGATAGATCGCTTATCATTTTTTTGAGAGGAAACTCGAGCTCCGACAAGGGGGATATCGGATTAACACAGGAACTACGCTTACCGGACATATTTACATATACGACATAGTGCATTAAAAAAAAAGAGAAAGAAGAAGAAATGTTAGTGGATTAATATAAGGAATTATATGCTGCAATCGCAACAAGAGAAAAGCAGAAAATGCAATGTCGTATGGTTTTGCAATTTTTTAAAGAATTGCCTGGCCTATCTTAACTCGTTCGATAGTTCTAATGTATCATCATAATACAACGTTATTTTCTTGAATATGTGATTTTTATTGATAATCGAAGATCTTTCGTCACTTTACTTTTAAAAGGGAAGAATAAGAATGATATTTAAGACTACTCTGCCGATAAGAAAATGTAGACATCTATTCAATTCGTTGATATCGTTCGAATATCAAGATCTGCGTGTGTTAACAATTCATTAACTCGTTAAACGCCATGTCGGTCTCTAGGGACCGGAAGTAGACTTTTCGTTCATGTCATTCCTGCGCGTGTATGGGCCATTGCGTACTCGTAAGACTGAATACTTAATTAAGGCGACATCGGTTTTTATTTGTCAATGCTTTAAAGAAAAAAAACATAATAATTAAAAACATTAATGTAATTTATTCAAACCAGGTAAATAAAAGTGCGATTTGTTTGTTCATTGATTACGGAAGGTTGTCATTTTTCGCGTTAATGTTTTCCGAGAAAGGACTATAAGCGAACTGAGGATACAAATCCAAAACAGTATTTGTTGCGATTGAAAAAATCACCTGAGCCATCTGTTTATACTCTGGCTCGCCTATCGTACGTTAAATAGTGTATTGAACTCACTTTTTAAGCCTTACATTAAACATTAAATTTCGTATTCATTTTTCCTTCCTTAAAAGTCTGCGATTCTATGCATCGCACTGTGTTGTATTAAACTATTGAATTATTAAACATTAATCTTTTTTGTCTTGTATAGTAAGAATCCTCCAGTTTCAAATCTATTATTTAAGGTATTGTTAGATCAAACAAGATCCAGGGTGTACGTTTCACACGGAAAGATCCAAAAATGATGTATGGGATACACGGTGGGTCCTAATATCGGGCAATATAGTTGAATATTGTTCGGCACTCGTTTGGACCATACTGTTCCCTGTCTCGATTCGTCCTTTCCAAGCCATAGGGATCTCGTAGGGAACGAGCTCCGGTGGGGATGGGCCATCGGAAGAGAATCTGCAAGCCAAAACGAATCAGAGTAATCCTCCTCGACGCATTCTCGAAAAGCACCCTGGCCTCGTGCTCGAAGGGAGTATACCCTACATCGGGAAGAGAGCTGGCTACGGTCGATGAGCATTTCGTAAATGGATCTTCTTCTTTCCCCCTCCATGCCATCGCCCTTTCCGTTTCCTTTTTTAGTTTCTCCTTTCGCCCCGCGGAACAAGAGAGTCGCGTCAACGCCGATGTGCATTTATATGGTTTATATAAAAACGAAAAATAAGCGTTGTAAATGTCGAAAATGGTGGTTGGCTCTATATTGAACGTTCGAACCTGAAAAAATGTTTATACGACCATACTAGATCCTTGAGTTCCAAAATATTGTAACGCCGGCTGAAGATGCCGCGTTACAATATTTATATGGTTTATATAAAAATATAATAATAACTCCCCGGCGCAACAATATTTATATGGTTTATATAAAAATCAATTTGAAAGTGAAGTCTGCTTCGTGTACGATATATGATACGAAAGATAACGTATAATTGAAAAATAAGCGTTGTAAAGAACGAAACCAGAGGTTAGTTCTACATTCAACGGAGCGTTAAGGGTTAATACAATCATTCCATTATAAAGTATATATAAATGTATAAATAATACATTTCATTGTAAAACAGAGAATTGGATACACCAATCGCAGGCACGACCGATAATCTTCAAGTCTATAGACATGTCCTCGATGGAAACAAAAATTAAGATGCATCGAGAGTATTGTCAGAAGATGCCGTCCTTTGCAGAGTCAATTTTTATCGTAAGGACAGAAAGAGAGCGAACCGATCTCATGTTCCAATGGAGTACATTCTACATCGTGAACAGACTCGACTACGGTCGATGGGCATTTCGTAAATGGATCTTTCTCCCGCTCTTTCCCCGCCAACCACCCTCGGTTTTTCCGTATCTCCTTTTCGGCCACGTGGAAGGAGAGAGGCACGTCGCCACCGCGGTTGGAGGTGGTTCACCGCCACGTCGTCCCTCCTCTGCCCTTTCTCCATCGAGCGAAAGCCTCTCCTCGTCGTCTTTCCGCCCGCCTCGATCCCCCTTGTCGCCTCGGCGCTGTCCTTCGAGGAGCCCTCGTAGCTTTAAATTGCTGATGAGCATTTTTAGATTGGTTACGTTAAGTGAATTGGTACATAGGCGGCCCTGTGTTCTCCCGATAAAAGTCTTTAATGAATCCGGGAGGAAGATGGCCCCGGCACGACCGCGATAGTATTGCCCCCGCGTGCTCGCCAGCGATATACTTTCTATCCGCTTATGCGCGGATCGACAACCAATGTCCACAGTCAAACACGCTTCTTTTCTTCATCGTGGAAATTTTTCTGAGAAATTATCTTTGGTACGTTTAAAGAATGGAAAAGAAGAGAAGCTTTATAAGTTCCTCCGCGATATTCTCTTCTCGTGTCCTTACAACATGGATTTAATCAGTTCTTTTACAATATTCTGACTTGTACTTATCGATAGTTTATGTGGTATTTTCAACATACTGGTGCCGGTATGTGTGTATAATATAGAAACTCTGAAAATCGAAGTTTTCAATTTTTTATAGTAAAAAAGGAAAAAGAGAAGCGGATATAATATTATAAAGTGACGAATGAGAATATGGAAATTCTATGCATAGACAATTAATGATAGATATTTTTTATACATATAGGTATAGAATGTACTTTATATCATTTTGATACATGGCTTAACAGCACGTTAGGTGAACGGCGTAAAGGAACAACGATCGAACACCTTTCCTCGTGTCTCCACGAACAAAGCCGAAAGACACCAAGAAAGAACCAACCAACCAAGACTCCACGTTTGCCCAAAAACGGAAATAAGTTTAAGGAAAAAAAATCAGGGACAAGCAGACAGAACTTTCCCGTGGTACGCGGCGGTCCAAGAATCGGGGAAAGCCGCTGACACACGTAAATACCAACGCGAAAGGGGGAAGATAGTAGCGAGTTAATTAAAGCCTTCCAGCCCTTTCGGCATTAGAGTCAAATCGCGAGGCTGTCCCGACCCTCCCTGCCCCTTCTTCCGCACCGCACGAACGAAAGGACAGAGAAAATCGGCGGGCCTGCCTTCTGCGCTCATCCGATAAAAGGAACGGGTAGTCGGCCGAATCCGTCCGGGAACGAGCAGCAACAATAATCGTCGTCGTCAGTTCGTTAAGCGCTTCTTTCAGGCGGCCTCGCCTCGGCTCCGTCGCGAACCTCCGGGGGACAACGAAGCTCGATGGCACCTACGCCTCCTGGTTACCAGCGGGCCGTGAGTGCGTGCATGCGTGACTTCGTCACCTGAGATAATATCGGCCCACGTCGCGGCCATCTATCACCCGTCATTCCCGCGGGAATGGCCCGGAAGAAAACGAAGACTCACGCTGCTGCTCGCCTCTCGATGACCGCTCGCCTCCTGGTGCCAGGGGGATCGCGATGACGCGGCTACTGGCATTCACTTCCTCCCTGCTCCTTGGAATCCGATACTCGGAGTGCTTTATTTAACCCGACGACTCTGCGAATACGGCTAATTCTTCTTTACACGTTTTTTATTTCAGGTTGTTGCGTGGGAGTTTTTGATCGGCTGAGATGCGTTGTTGATGCTTGTTAGTCTTTCGCGCGTTCTAGTAGGAGTGTTGGATATTGAGGAGGATTTTTTATTGGTCCAACGCGGTCGTGTTTATTTTTGGCAGCGGCTCGATGTATGGGAGTTGATCTATGGGTTTGGTTGATTTGTGTTGAGCAAAGTATTGGGTTAATTTGGGGAAATACGTGAATTTGGAAGATACGAAAAGGGAGTTACAGAGAGGAATTGGATTTGAGCTGATGTATTCTGACGGTTCGATAACATTTCACGCCAAACCAGACTGTTTGATCGTTTATGCGTTAGGATGATTAGTATAAGGTAATTTAAAAAAAATTTAATTACGTTTAATCTGCTTTTTTATTCGCGAATGAAATTTGTCTTTGTCAGACATGGATTATAATTTCTGTAGCATTTAGAACTTGAATTTCTCGAATTTCGATTATATTATGTGCTCTAGTTATCCAAGTAACATAACGCGATACTTTTAGTCAAATAAAAATTAAGCCGACTTATTTTATATAATATAAAAAATTAGAATGTATTGTCGTATTTTATTTCAAACTTTTTGATTGGTGTTATAAAAAAACAACCATTTTCAAATTTAACAATAAATTCTGATCCGGTATATAAATATTATTGAATCTATTCAACACGCGCATACGTCTATTGTTGCGCAGTAACACTTTATGCTGAAAGTTTGCTATTGAAATTGGTAAATTAAACCCAGATCTCGATACCACGGCTCACACGTGGATCACATTCCTGTGATACGGAATTTCGATTTACGCATATCCCAACATGCACACGTCAGATATGTGGTAAACGCACGTTGCAATAAATTCAGAGGATGAATAGCGATGTGTAGCTCCGATTTGATGAAGGATCAGCTTTCGGTGATTGATCACTGACACATAGCGAATCACCGCGATTACCGTACCTCTGTTTACTACAGTATTAACGCGGAAAAACGTCTGGCAAAGAAGATAAGCCGTATCTCGCCTCATCCACTATGACCCGAGTTACAAACCGTTACTTGTCATTATCGCGCATTTTACAAATAAGGTTTTGTATTACGCTTAACGTATTTAAATAGAAAAATTACTTTTCCAACATATTTTACATATTTACAGCATTATTATATTTTCAGCGTAGATATTTTTATTCGATCGTAAAAGGAATCATACATGTTATATGATTTGATATCGCATAACAAAGGGCAACACATTCGTACACGATAACCCAATTCAGGTGAAATAAAATTGCGAACTGTTGAACAGCAAATTTTACGCCAACAACGCGTTCTATATCGAAAGTACCTTGTTACTACTCATAGAGTACGCTGTGATTATACCATTTTATTCGCACTACCAAACACTTTTTTTATCGATCACCAAACAGTGATCGTGCAATTTTTGTTCCTGCATTTTCATAATCCCACGTACGATACCTTCGTGGAACGAGGCATGGAGCGCCAAATTCGTTCGCCAAATGCGACGGGCGAAAATCGCCTCAATTTCGGCAGGAGCCGCGCACAAGCTCCGTAGACAAGCACAACAATAACCGAACTGCTCTGTTGTGGTTCCAGTAGCAACTCGAATAATCGTGTCAAACGCTATTATACGCGAGGCGACGTAACGCGGTAGAGCGGAGTAGCGGCTGTATCTAGTTAACAAAGCCGGTCGCGTACATTCGGCAACAGATGCGAAACGGCGTCAATCGGAGCGTGCGCAAGTTGGGGTAGCGCCGAGTGATTGACATATTTTCCGCGGTGGATTCATCGTTGCTCTTGGGAGCGTCCTCCCATAAGGATCAATGGGATCCGATTCTTGCATGGGGCACGATAATGCAGGGCCCACTTGCGTAAAGCCTACTCTTCGCGCCCGTCTCGCGAAACGATACTTCGTCGGCTGGAACTCTGGGTTGGTTCGATCGAATCAATCTCGACGGACATTTTATATGCTCTGCTACAATACAGAGGGATTCTAGTAACTGGGACGGGCTATAACTCTTTTTGAAGCGAAATTAGAAAAAAATCGTACGGGAAAAGTTTGCACAGTTGGAAGAGCTCCATCGTCCTACGTGCTGACTTTTTTCCCAAGTGCGTTAGTGCATCTGGAAAGTGTAGTTGGACTGTTTTTTTATATGGAAATACTAATTCTTTTTTACATAAATATGTTTCTTAAGACATTGTGCGATTAAAGTGTATGAGGAAAGTCGCCGGAAAAACAATAGTTTTTGAGATATTTCGCGTTTTCGAACACTTGTAACGGATACTCAAACGTTTCATCGTTAGCTTTCAGTTTCCAGTACGTTTCTTCGCGTTTTTCATTACATTACTGAATTGGTCTGTAGTTATGAGTGAACAGTGATGCCTAATTCTTTCCTTCAAGTCGTCAGCAGAAACAAAAGGTTGCGCGTACACTTAATTTTTCAAATATCCCTACAGGAAAAAATGAAGGGGATTCAAGTTTAGCGAATATAGCGGCCAAGATGTTGTGCTGCGGGTACCAAACCAATTTTGCTCATACGTTTTGGTTAAAAATTTTGTAACTACTCGGGCGATTTTTAGAATTTACTTTACCCGCTCTATTCGACGATGTTCCGCTACAATCGCGTTTAAATCTAAAATACTATCAGCAAGACGGACATAGCAAGATGAATGATATCCAAGTATCGTGGATGTGAAAAGGGAATTTGTAATCTTGAAAAGAAGCATGCTTTTTTAAAAAAAAACATTTAGAACGAATGTTACAAGGTCTGTTGTTTTTCTTGTTATATAAAACTTTGTTATTAACGTTTGAAGTAAAGTAGTCCTAAATAATCGCAGTGTGTAATAGAAGCGAATGTTATAGTACATATGTTTTAATTACTCAAATCGCTATACTTGCTTTCTACAAAATCATATGTAATTCAATAACAGCAGGAATAGATATGACACTAATTTATTTTACGTTGAAATAACATCTTGCAGATAAATAACAAAGGAACTTAACAGGGTTTTTTTTTTATTGGATGTTTAAGATCACATCCATCTTTTAGGTTATCAGTGACCACCCCCCTAGCAGGGTTGTATCGCTCAATCGTAGCGATTTAAAACAAATTATACCCTTTCAGTAAATACACTTTGACCCTTCTAGTAGATATTTTCCAATGCTCGACGTTTACAATGAAGATTCACAGAGGAGGACATTAATTACATACAACAATCAGTATCTCACAAGGCTCATAAAACAACTATAAAAAGACAGACTTTGTTAGCGGCAAGTATTCTTTAGAGCTACGAATAAATCATTTCTTTCGCCCGCGCCAACACCCTCGAGCTCTCGATTTCTACGATAAAATTTCGCGCCAGAGGGACAATACTTCTCGAGCCGCCTGACAAATCTTCGTCCATTCGCATTTTTGGCCGATCAGACGTAACATTGGCCCGCCAGGTCCCGAGAGGACGGTACATAAGCGGCAGATGGACCGCGGCGGCTCGTATACGCGTAAGTCGACGTACGCAGAGGCGTCGTCATCACGGAACTAGAGTGCTTCTGGCGGACGAGTATAACGAGTTAATATTCGAGAAAGCGCGTTCGCCACGAAAGAACGGAGGAAGAAGATGGGCGAGAAGAAGGGAGAGAAAGAGAGCGAGAGACAAAAAGAGAAAGAAGAGGAGGAGGCAGAGGAGGAGGAGGAGAAAGGACGTTAGGGTGGGCCGCGTCGAGTTTCCTGACGTGACAGCAAATATGCGCCACTTGGCAGCTGTGTACGTGCGCTTAAGCGGCTCCTCCTGTCGAGATTTGAAATGGAATACCCGTTGTTGCTGTATGCGATCTCGCGGTGGCGCCGACGCGGGGAGAAGTTCGACCTCCCCCTGCGCCCTTCGCTGGCCCGAAACTTAACTCTGCCCCCCTCCCCCTCCCCCCACTATCGTCCCCCCTTTCCTGTCCCTTGTACGTCTCTCAGCCTACGAAACGGGGCGACACGTTTAATTGGTAATCCGTTTAAAGGATTAGTAACTCACGATGGGTATTAGGACGTGTCGCTGGTCCGCCTGCAGCTTGTCCGTTTCGCACGGACAAGCCGAAGGACACGATCCCGGGTACGTCGATGGATGCTGTTCGATGTTGGATACCGTTGGAACTCGATGGAGGTCAGTGTCCTTGCCGGCGGACCGTTTCTTCGTCGCGCGATTGGAAGCGTGTCTTAAAGCGGATGCCGAACCTTGGGGAAAGGAGGATGCGTGTGAGGTTCTGGGGGTTTTCTGGAAAATCCGGGGGCGTGGGTGTTTTAAACGGAGATAGATGAATGAGAAGGATAGAAATGAATGGAGAAGATGTGCAGCGTAGATGTGTTACAGTGTTTTGGAGTGAGTAGAGTAGAATAGAGGAGAGTGGAGTGTAATGGGAAAGATGATTATTGTCGATTTGTTACTAGGTTTTGGGAGGATCATTGAAAGCTGTAATGTGGTATTCTTTGAATTGTGATTAAAGATATGTGAATTTGATCGCAAGAGTCGAAGTGTTATTTAGGAAAATAACGAATTATCTTGGGCTTCTTGAGGGAATATGAAGGAGGGTTTTGTATATGCAAATAGGGAGACACGTGTATACAGATCGATTATAAGAAATACGGAAATACGAATAAAAGAATACGGATTAAATCCCAAAAGTCTATAGATTATTAGGACAAAGATTATAGGTGACTATGAGATATGAAGTTCCAGATGTCTGGAAATTATAATAATAACAACTATCTCCAACTTTTCGCACAATGACTCTACGAATTATTTTTTTAAGAAAGACAAACAGTCGATTGTACAAAAAATTGATAAGAATTCCTTTAAAAACTCAATACCGTTATCTACACACCACATTCGTGATCAGGAACTGCGTGTACCAAGTACTCAGGTACCAAAGCAATCCAAAACTCTCTAAAGCATACGCATTTCATTTAATTACTAAGGTTTATATTCCTCTTCATTCTCATACTCTTCATTACATTCACAATAGTACTCAACCAAACCTACAACGCAATAATTATTTTAAAAAATCATTTTAATCTCTTTGTTTCATCTCTAATATACTATCACGCGCAGGATTTCGCTATGCATTCCCTCAGTTCTACAGTATTATTCCCCATAAAATCCTCACTCCCCTCTATCTCTCAACTTTGAGTTGCCACCGAACGATAATAAGATAAAGTTGAATGGAGCAACCAGTGATTTACCAATGTACACGTATGCACCTACGCGCACACATTCGACCCTAACAATGCGTGTACACACGATTGATTCCCGGTTCGTTAAATCAATGAAATATAACAAGATTGAACCTTCTTTCGATGCTAAGGGCTGATAGACCTATAGTCGGTCTGAATGGTACTGAAAAGCGGAGCCTGGGGGTGCCACTCTTCCTCTTTTAGCCGGTTGCTCTTTCTCTTCTCTCCGGCGTTCGACACGATACCGCCGGGGGTGCTCGCTCTTCAAACGAGCTTACTCTTTGCCACGCAAGAGCACATAGCCCGGGGGCAGGACGGGTTTGAAATCCGGCCTGATCTAATAGGGATTAACAGAGTGACAAATGTAAAAGTTAGCGATGGGAAGACCGGGGTCCCGTGCCCTCGTACACACCGATATCCACGGAGAAGAATTAATGCTTTCTATTCTATATACGCATTGCGTGTTTCGACAAAACGTTCACTGCGCGATATGGCTTTATATTGTATATGCGTTTATTCGTGGATCGTAAACACGCCTATAACAATTATTTCTTTTTTCGCAAACATAATCCGATTTAATGTGCGTGGCTCTTACGAGTTTTGACATCATTTTTGTACTTTCCTTGCTATTTACGAATAGCTCGAACATCTATAAGGATGATTAAATTTATTTATGTAGACGCAACGTATTTATATGATTTTTGTTGAAGTGAAAAGAATATGATCTCGAATTAATGCATCGTTTTTTTATAATAATATCCTAGATTATTTTTTTTGTGACAAATTATGAAACAATATATAACGTACAGTATATAGGTTTTAGGATGAATGGCAATCGATGTAAGAAACTGAAATGGATAATGAAAAGTAATAATGGATGGTTTTAAATATTTGGCATAACCAGTAATCGGTACTTAAACTTGGTAATTCAATACTGCGCAGTTTAATTACAAGGAATGTTTAATTTTACATTATAAACGAAATGGAGAGTCGATGTTCGAGAGAATAAATTGCTCGTTGAATTCACTACTGCCAATAAATTCGAGCGGAAACATCTTAATCGTGCTAAGTACGATGAAGGTATTGCAAACCGAAAGGATTAAGCGCAGAACTGACAGCTGGAATTTCCTCCCCACGCTTGCCAGACAATAGCCTTGGTAATTTACTCTCTCGAAATAACTTCCAAGAATGAATTCTATGCTTTCAAAATTTGAATTTCATACGTTAAACTTCTCGAGCGGGAACTTCTCTATATTCCGTTCATGTTTGCCGGGAAATCGATGGTTTAATTGCCGGTAGCATGCGGAACGTTCCGCAACTGGGCTATATTTATATTCTTATGTACGATCGGGGTAGATATAACCAAGGGAAGTACTTAAATGTAGGGAGAGCATCGCGGACGTTACAAGCTGCTCCTTCAACGAAATGATTCAGCTATGGCAATAAAGTGTAAAAGTGTAAAAGTAAAGCTATGGTAGCAAGCCTGAAATACGTAACATCCATTGATTACCTGGAAAAATATTAATGCAGAACATGAAATTTATCAAGGAGACTTTGATAGTGTCAGCTCGTTTATATTGGATGTCTCGAATAAATTTGCAACTTCATCGCAGAAACATTTTGATATAATACATTCCGTATATCTAAATATTACAAATTATAAATAATATTTGTGAATTCGTTTCTCGCCATGACGAAGACCTTACACTTAGTATTGAAAAGATAGATATCGTCGAAACATATTCCTTTTTTTAAACAGATACTCAGCAAGCTTAACATTGACAAAAATCAGTTATTCTTTAACTGTACAATTAGTTCTGATACATTATCAAAGATACGCTTTGCGTATCCTAAGGATCACATCCGCGCGATCCACGACATTCATTGGATTTACGTTGCGTGCAACTTCGATTTTTGTCGTTGCTTTGCGACATTTCAGGCCGGTCGATAAGTTCGCCGATTTCACGGACCTACATCGCGCAGTATCAGATCGTTCCTTAATTATAAGGACAGCATGGAAGTTAGAATTATCGGCACTTCGAACGCGCTAAATTCTCCTTGCAGGCCATCAATCAGCGACGGTGCTCAGGGCCACCTGGCCTAATTTTATCGATAATCTCTCTAGACCCTCCGTCGATCAGAGATTTCGGGTAATAATAGACAAACGTAACCGCAGCGGCCTGCCCTGCGGTACGAACCGTTGTTTCGGCGGGTCGGAAGATTATCCTCCAATATGCTGAAGTTCCTGGAACGTTCTGATTTTAATTAATTTCCCCCACCGGGGGATACGCATGATAGATGACAGAAAGACGTGACGTTTTACGGAAGAAAAACGTTGTGTATTTAATCTTTTTCATTCCCTTTTGCCGATGTCTAACGGCAGGAAAGAAATTGTATACTCTATCTTTGTCGTTTTTTCGATAAACTTTTATTACAGCGTCGCAAGGCTGATGAGATATTCTGCGAAGCTACCAAAACATTAAAATACACACTAAAACAATATTAGCTACAAACAAGACGTTCGAAACAAAATTGTACATTAGAGTACTGCTCGTCTGAAAAATAATACATGCAAAAGTAATCCCAAAAAGTACTACAGCTAAGTTACTTAAAATAATTTTCCACCAATGTCCGATCTTCCATTGTTGCATCGTTAACCGAGCTTTATAAATAGCTATTGATAAGTAGCATCTCCAAGTTACTTTGGTTCCAGGGGCAATCCTCAGCATCCACTGTTCTTCTGGCGGCAAGCCTACCGTGTCTCTTGCAAATCGAGGCCTCGCCGCGCTAGAATCGTGGTCGCGAGGTATTTTGCCCCCGAAAGGCACGAGGAACGAGAAGCGTGGACGTCGCGAGACGTCGACTATGCGGGGCTCGCAATAAATCAAATCGAGTTTTTCAGGGTAACGTCCACGATCCAACGAACGCTCCGGGCACGAATGGTAATGAAAACGCCCGACGATACACCGCGATAACATTCCCCGTGCTCGAAGTCGGGACACGCGTGTCCGTTTAGGACGACGTCGAGTGCCGCGACGACGAGGACGACGACGACGATGAGGAGGAGGACGATGAATCGTTCCCGCAAAACACGCTGATCCGCGTCCCTGGCATTCTCATTGTCCTCTCGCACGTGCACCCATACAGTGCACGTACCTACGCACGCTCAAAGCCCAGGAGGCGAAACGAGAGGGAACTTGGACGTTATCGTATTACGTTTACGTTTTTTACTCGATGTCGATATTGCAAGACAATTATCGTTTTAATGATAATAAAAATAAGGGGGGGGGGATATGTCAATTGTTGTTTTGTTGTAAATTCGTGGATTGTATTGAATTAAAAGATCACTCCTCGATGGTCGAGTGAATTACTGTTTATAGAAGATTTACTAAAATTCAGAAAAGATTTGAAAGTTCCAAGCAAGGAGTACAGCAAAGCCAGCAAAGTCATAGAGGCGATATTAATCGATATGCTATTTCATACATAATCCTATAACGTGTATTTTGTGGATTAATAAAAAAAAATACAATTTTTTAATATAAGCTTGTGTTTTTATCAAAATCTTGCATGGATTTTGTGACATCCCATATATAACCCCTTTTTTCTTCTCGAAAAGCATGTTATTACATAGAAAGAGAGATGAATGTATAGCAGGAGAACTAAAATGTTAAGTAACGCTGGTTGTAAAGAGTTAACTTCAATGATAAATGCGTTGTTATTCTAGACTGCCCTTCACGCTTCAGAGTATTATAATTACATAACTAAATTATCCGAAATGACTATATATTTTTAAGTAGCTGCTAATGTCAAGCAATCTGTAATTTTATTTAAGCACGTGAGCTAGTGATCGATTAAGTTCTACCAAACATGAGCGATGTATTTGTTTACTGTTACACCAACATTTGCGCCATTCATATGAGCAAATTGTAAACAATTTTATCCGTAGATTATGTCAATTTTTTAACCGGAACAATAAATTACTTCATACAAAAAATAACAGTTTTTATATCACCTCGATGCTGCGTCATTCATTCTCATAATCATAATTTTTAATTAACGGGTGAACTTATCAAGTTACGACCAAAATCATAACTTCGGAGATAAAAATTAGTTAACTTTTTTTTTTCGTATATCAAGGCAGCAGAACCTTCAAGTTCACATAACAAATTGGTCAGAGTAGGCGCAGATATGTGTGCCACATTTATCACACTGTATACTTCAGTTATGCACCAGATGCAGACATATACGCTAATCGTAGATCGCACCTGACAATGCGCACCCAGCAGTGCCTCCCCCGGACAAATATATGAACAAAGGCTGCCCACTTTCGATTCTACGAGTTCGATTCGAGTGCGTTCGCCATGACTAGCAAGAACTGTGCAGATCGATCTTCTATCTCTTGCCGAGCCTGTCTCGATTCGCCTTTCTCTGCATGACGCGCATGTGGCCAGGGCGTATTATAATTAATGCGCGACGAGACGAGGCAGGAGAGGAAAAGAAACTTTGTCGCGCACGTTCGTCATCGGGGACCGGCGATCGCCGTCGTACCGGGACGGATAAAATGTCTGTCCCTACGTGAGAACGGGCTTGTTCCTACCGTCTGTCAACGTCTGACTGGTATGTAAATACCTGCCTGCTGACATAATAAATAAGCTCCGGTGCACGCAAGAACTACCTTTATCTCGAATATTAAGACTGCTCGTTCGATTCGAGTTCGTACGGACTATGTTTATATAGGATATGCATAGAGCGAATATGTTGCCCGAGTATTATAGGACAGGTTTAATATCCGCATAAATGACTATAGTTTTTTGCGCAAAGATGTATCGAGCAAGTGAGGGGGGCATCCAAACTTTGCTATGCAGTTTGGTGCGAGGAACGAAAGAAGCGTTTGATTCTTCTGAGATCGCCGTACTTTGGTTTGGCGTAGACTAGAGTGTATATTAGACAATTATGGATATGTTCTGGAAATGTAGATATTACGTTTAGTGACGCTTGAATTTTACTCTTTTTTTGTACAAATGTGTGTATTATTTGTACACTTTGTTTTGCTGTAATTTATAGTATTTTTATTAACGGACTATTGTACTGCGATAAGCAAAAGTGATTTGAAAGATGGAGTAACGAACAAATATGACGTTAATCGTGTAATTGATTCCTTTGACCAAATAATGTAATCGGCTACAATCGACATTGTAAGCAGAAAGATTAATAATGAGATCGTTTTTGTGTCGGATAATATATAATTATTCGTATTATATTATACGGTTGATATCCCTCTACAAATTATACTTGTGATATTATTTTTAACATGCCAGTTTATATGTTAACATCGAACGAACGAAATAGATTTTATACGTTTATATGATACGTCACACAGGGTCATGCACACGATATTCAATCGTACATATTCCTCACCATACATGATTATATACAGGAGTCATTGTTAAAAGTAAAATCTACATTTCCATTCTTAATCCTTCCAATATCTCTCCATCAATCTGAGATAATGAAATGCCTTGCCCATACCACGAACTTCGTGCTTTCAGTCTCATATTCGGAGATTTTACTCCGGTTGACTCTGTCAAACTCGATAACGCCAGTAATACCCAGCCAGTGTCCTGATGTCCCTGATACAAGTAGCAGCTATTCGGCATTGTTCACCAGAAATAACCTTCCAGCGCGCGCTTATCAGACAACGTCCCAGAACGCTCGATAAAAACAAACGACGACCAACAACCGGCAGTGCCCGTTTGCGGTCAGTGGCAAATAAGTCGATCGTTCCCTCGAACTTGATCACGAGCTCCGAATGCGACAACTCATTAACATTCCGGTGCGTATATCGAGGACGCCAGCAGGAAGACGAAGATGGGACCCCGTGGCCCCTGTACCTCTGCAAAGGACTCTCTCCCGCTCACCTTCCTCTTCGCCTTCTTTCCTCTTCCATATAACTCGTTCTACCTTCCAGCACACGATCCACCGCGGTTTCAGTGCCCGGATGCTACCTGCCGAAACCGACACGCGCCCGAATCCCTCGCGCCAGTGCCGAATTTTTAGCCAACGGTGTGCGAATTTCTGCCAGTGGCCGAACGATCCTTCCTGGGAGAATGGAGGAATTCCGGGCGTCGAGGCAGGGACTGCACCGAGGCTCGACTCTTGGAGCTGCAACGATGGCTAGCGCCGATGGCTTTGTGGTAACGAGACGTGCTTGTGAGGTGCATCGTGGTGGAAAGACGAAAGATTAATTCGAAGCTGCTACGTCCCACGAGTGCGACGGTAAATTGCTGCGCGTTTTTTTGCTTATTGCTCGCGGAGAACTTTTATGAAAATAATAGGGCGTGCGACAGTAGTAAGTGGAGCGATGAGAAATAGGCTTTAAATGGATGTTCGTGTTATAGATTAGATAGGTTTGTCGAGCGTCTGTGAGCGTTAAATTTCAGGATTTTTAAGCCTTTGTCTTATCGCACATTGTGCGATTTTAGTCTAATGTTAGGTAGAAAATTACCTTCTATACCTAACGAAATGATGAATAATCGAATGGCTAATCCCCTTGGATTTTTCTAGCTTTGTGACATTCAGCATAATTCTGGTGCAGAAAGTATTGGACACGGTATCCAATTTTTTCTTGTTCCACTATCTGGAGTATCTTCTTAACAATTTTCTATACTTGAATCGATCCTCTGATAATATGCTTTTTGATACGTTTTTATTCTCTTTACGATATTTAACTGTGTCATTACCTCATCGCCATTATTATATAAGAGTTTTATGAAACATAAAGCTGATTTAAATACGCGTGAAAAATTATTTCATTCGCATTCCCGCGAAAGGTCATCGATAATAATCAACGAAAAAACAGTGAGTTTTTTATATTAAGTAAACCCCTAATATTTCCAACCAAAGTATTTTTTTATATTTTGAAACAGTGTCAAGGATGCGGATGGTTGTATTTTGTATAACACATAATAACTGTTTCTTCTGCATTAAAACTAGTGTTTTTAGGCGTTGCCTTTAGCACTCGTCTGTCAGTAATAAATGTAAGCGCGAAGGAGGGGTCGATGGCGCCACTAGACGGTACTCTATATCGTGTTCTACATAACACAGCCTTCTATAAGTAAAGGTTATTCAACTATCCATATAAAGTGCGGAGAACGGGTAAGAAATCTTGCTTATGACACGTTAATATAGCGATACTCGTTTCACGAATATTGCAGGAAAACGTTTTCTTGATCGTGGATCAGTTACAGGAAATACAAAGAAATAAAACATACGTTTTGGAATCGTTACCAAAAAAGAACTTTTCATTCTTCTTTTCAAAAGCATACCCTTTCCTCCTTATTACATTTCGAGAAAATACAAATATAAACTTGTTTAGGAAAAGAAATCTCACTCGTTTTACATAATATAACCAGTTTTATACACTGTAGATATATCCAAAAGTTTCCAGTTTCTTATATTATATACAACCCACTAAAGTTTTTGACTTACTCGATAAGTCGTTAAAGCTTTTTTTTATTAGCTCTATTTATATTTGGATAACACTTGCAAACTATAAAACAATAAGCAACCACAGAATTTTCATCATTCTCACGTGTATTACATTACTTTTTCAACTCGATCAATTTTCTCAAACTCAATTTTCAACTCAATCACCGTACTTTATCAGATTTTGCTCCAGAAAGTTGAGCAAAACCAAACGATACTATACTGCAAACCGAGCGCGGCCCATAATTCTTAGTTATTTAAAAGCGCTTCCTCGTATAAATCCGCGTGCATTGATATCGAAATATAATACGTCATGTACGCAACGTTGTCAGCCACACCTGTACCCTGATCGTGCAGTCGGACCAAAGCGCCCGGCCACTTTCCGGGCTCGAGTCAGTCTTATCGCAAGCGGTTAATTTCCCACGAAAGATACGCCAATCCCAACCCGACCTACGATCAAACATTTACACGCTGCACGAGCGGTCCCGTCGCTTCTCTTCCCGGAATTAACGCGACGCTTTCGCGAAAGGAGCCGCGGGCCAACGACGGCTGGATTCAATATTCAAGGAGCTGCCGTTGTTTTATCGCGGTCCAGCTGCATACGCACACGCACCCGTCCGCATGCGAAGCGGTGACTCGTACATAAATAGCGGGCCCGGAGGTATAGAAAGATCCCAGACGAGATTCTCCCCCGTATCCCTGGGAGGAATAAAATCTGGGCGCATTATTCAATCGGTGTACCGCGCCAGGAATGCGTGGATCCAACTTAATAATGCGAGGAGGACAAAAAGCGGCCGCGTGCGGGACCGCATGCGGAATATCGGCTGGGGGCATCGCGCAAATTAATATAACCGGCGAAAATCCAGCCGCCTAGTAGAAGGCCCTCATCGTTTATGCACGCCGCGTCGTCGGTACGATTGCCTCGTCGTCCCTCGAAACGTCGCACCGGAAGCGCCGCGGCATCCTGATTGCGGGCTTTTTCTCTCCGATGGCGGAAAGGCGTCGCCCAGGTTTGAGACGTAAATTTAAAAATAGAGCGTGTCAGCCACCTCGGACCGGTTATGGCCTTGCGACGAACATCCGCGGATCTTTTTAGACGACACGCGGGTTCGTTAACCGATAATCTATCTCGAACGAGGCGTATTAACTCTTAACGCTCCGTTTACTTGTCCGATACCGTCGCCCAGCGGGTCGGACACTCGTTTGAAATAGGAAATTGGCGAGTGCTTGTGTATTCTTTCTTTCTTTATACATTTGATGAATATGCTTTATTCGAGTCTGAAAAAGAATTGAATTTCATGATTCGTGAATCACTCTGATGGTATACTTTTTGAAGCATTCTCCAATGTGGATGTCTTGGGTTCTTTGGGATCTTTTTCTTGTCTTTTAGAACAAACGGTGCTATCCGCTTTTTATCTTTCCTCGATATAGCGAAGCTTTCTATCTAATCTAATTTTAGAGGAAGAAGAAGAACTTCCTGTCGATATCTTACTTATCGGTGTCTTACAGATAATAATTAATTTTACCGCGAAAAATGAAGACTAAACACCGTTCTCTTTCTTTACTTCATTCAAATAAGTCGCGTCTACTAAATAAGTCAAATCTACGTTAAGCTCACGTTGTTAGATAAACTAACCTACGAATAATCGTAGAAATCGGCGAGAAAAATCGTAAGTCGGCACTGAAAGTCCGAACAACGTCGACCGGACGATTTCCCATGCGTAGTCGCGTTTCATGCATCTTAAGCATTAAGCTTTGGTAAAACCGGACGGTATCGAGATGCTTTTAACGGATAAAACGTGTCTCTGGCCGCGTACAAAATCAGCGTCCGTGCTCATATCGGCGGATCAACAGAGTCGTTTCGTTAATTATATGGCAAACAGAGTCATTTGGAGGGTGCTCCTTCTTTTTCTCTCCACCAGCGTGCGGAATGGTAGCCGCGGCGAGCGTGCGGTGCAGGAGGCAGGGCCCCAAGATAAACTCCTCATTAGCGCGACAAACCGCGGGGGCTTAATTACTGCATGGCGGGTGGCCGCTTCTCCCGGCTATCCTCCGAGCCATTCGCAAGGTCCTCCGCGTCATAAAATCCGCAGTTGCCGCAAGTTACATCGGACCTAGCCGTTCAATTAACCTTTTGCGATCCAAAGCGTGTCCCCCTTGCATGGGCAACGCCGTTGCTTTAACACTAGGACTACCGGTCACTTTCAAGGCTTATCTAGGACAACATATATCTGTGCTTTTAAATGTATAGAAGCACCAGGAGAAATGTCAATGGGTCATTGTGCGGTGATAAAGGTATGAGAAATCATAGAAAATACGTTGTTGCAGAAATGATAATATTTTTTAAAAGAATGCACGACCAGTCGTTTTTACTGATTTGGTAATTCTAGTGTTAACATCATGGTTGGTGTAACGATAGTTAGATTATGATTACGAAATGAATCAAGATGATCGAATAGTTTTTTTTTTTTAATTCTCTAGCCCTTTTAACGATGTATTTTCTATGGTTTTATATTATTTTGTTGTGATATGTAATTGATTGTATTGATTTATTGACATTGTTTTCGGTTTTTTGAGAATGTATGCTGTATATCGTTCGTTACTACTTATATGTTAGCGCATTGTTTAATTCTTGCAATTTAACAAAAATTCGGAATATGTTGTAAGATGCAAGGATTTCTATATCCTATAACATCTTACAGGTGACTGCTCTTTCAACCTTTCGTGCTTTATTGGTGCACAATCATTGCTTTAGGGAAATGAAATTGTGTTTATCTTCTTAACATTCCTTTTCACACCAACCAACACCAAATCTTAATTAACATAAATCTGAAATCGTCTATATCTAAAATATTTATATTATGTCACAATCCCAATAGCAAGTAGAAAATCGAAATATCGAAACATTCTCGCAAAATCGTATGGGTGAAATGAATTTTGGATCATCCTGTATATAGACGTTTATAGCTTTACACATTCCTTTAAATATGCAATATTTACTTGAGGGTTAATCCAGGGGCCAAAATAAACAATATTAACTTGGGGCTTGCGATTAGATACTCTGACATTTCACTTCTCGTTAAGCAAATTGTAATTTAAAATCTTGATGTTCCTGCTGAAAACACTTTTCTCCCGGGGCCGGCCGTCAAAGGGAATATACAGATTTACATATACGGCTTGGAACAAGAGATTGGAAACGTCAACACGTCGAGAGGCAGAGTACAAATCCACCGGGGGATCCGCCAAACGCAAAGCGAGTTCAGACATTACATATTTGTATTCTACTTTCGTCTGTTTGCCGAAACATAATATTTCGGCCCGTACTTGCGTACAAGAGGAGGCGGTTGTCGTTTGCGTTTGCGTCTACCAGACATTTCTCTTCTTTCTCTCTGAAGCACGCACCAGCTTTCTGCTGTCCCATTGTCCGTTTGTTCTCAGCTACCTTCGACCGATCGATTCCGCTTTTTCGGTTCCGTGAACCGCACATTACGGCACCGATACTCCTCACGTTGTGAGGTTAATAAACCGGCCCCTATGACGTTCCGACGAGAATCGATTGAAAACCCCGAACGTTGCTGTCGGTTCTCTTTCAGATTTACTACAAGTGACGTAGTAATTATAATAATCAGGCAGAATATGTGTCCGGCTATTAGATTAGGATTTCGGCCAATATTTTAACCGTCGGGACACGAATATTAAGTTTTTGCGTTACCAGAAATCTTGACATTATTTTTAGAAGATTAGAAGAAATGTTTTTTTTTTGTTTTAATTACACCGTTTCAAATATAAAGGAATTAACTTAGGAGTCTGAAAATAGGCGATCAGAATGGACTATCTTCGAAATCGCAACTAGCCGCACAATTGCTTAAATACTTATCTATAACGTGTCATCGCAAATCTTCGATGTTTATAATAGAATACCAATGTCTCTAACGTGTGTCGAGATACCGTCTTAGTTTTCCTCAAATCAAATTATAACATTCAAAAAGCAATAAATCATTTCTTTATTAAACATAAAACCATCTAAGACTTATACGCGCATAATTACAACACCCATCCTTTCCTTTATACACCCACATATTCCCATAATTTCACGTCGTCAAGTTTAAAACTAACTTCACACGCACACGCACACACACACACACACACACACAACCACAGCATTGGCCAGGAATAACCAACTTGTTCCACGAAAATGCTTCCGATCGATCCCCGGACGAAAATTTCGTTACGGATACGACGAAGGCACACGTACATTCGTGAACGCTCACGTAGTCGCACAGTGGCTGGAAAAGGCCAGTGGCGGCGCGAGTGGGGGCAGAGGGTGGAGGTAGTGGGGGAGGGGTTAGGGGTGGCCGCGGGTTAGGCGCTCCGGGGGTGAGTGTTCGGGACGATTGTGCTCTCGGCTCTTTCTCGGGGAGCGCTTTGTAGCCCGTAAACTTTCTTGGTTCGACAACCCTCGGTCGGTCTCGAGGCGGAGGAGAAACCGAGACCGTAGGAATAGGCGAATCGGGCGAATCGGGCCGCTTCCACCCAAGTTTTTCCACGGCGGTAGCTGCGCAATCATTTGTTCAACACACCGCCAAACAAATCCAATACGCTGCGAGGTACCGGGCACACGGATTTCCTCTTCCCTCCGCGCACGCTCCTGCGGCGCCTACCCTCGCCCAGGGAGAAATGTACGGCGTTGGTCTACATGCAGGATGTACACAGCGTTGCGCGTACGTACGCGCGCACACGGGCGCCCGCGGTTATGTATAACCCTGTAAATGAGCCCGGAGCGTGTGCACCCACACAATTGGGCGCGTACTTTGCGCGTGCACACCGAGAAACACGGGAAACACCTCGACGTCTCTTGCCGCCGGCTACGATGCGGAGCTACACCGCTCTGCTCACATCCTCGTAGACCTTGTTCCGGGAGAGGAGAAACGAGAGGGCCGCGAGAGGATGGGCTTCTCCCCAATTCTCATGGCTCCTGTCGATCGCGAGTGATCGACCGCCGCGGAAGGGTTGCGCTGCCAAGGGGCGGCCTTTGACCCTTTGCGATCTTACGTCGAGGCTGGCTCGACATCGCGTTCGATCGCGAGTAATTCGTGGTGATATGGAGGTTTATCGGGATTCCTAGGGGCTCGTGTGATTTAGAATCCTTTCTGGTTGGGATAGGATAGTCTGGAGATTGCTTGTCTATGGACGTGTGGAAGTATGTTGCATATGTAAAAGAAAGTCAGTTGTGAGGAGATATTGGGTGTACAACTTTGCTTCCGCTGGTTACTTTTTTTGAAATTAGGGATTTGTTGTATAAAAAAGACTGGTTATACTTTTGTAATTTGAAGTATTATCCATCGTTGGCCACGGCGAAAGCGAAGTTGTATACTTAATAAATTATTGCGGTATTTGTATTGTATTTTGAGAAGAAATTTGGTACCTTTAGTTAGTATAGAAACGTGCAGTTGCGTAAAACGAGTTCTGGTGTAATGAGTAGAGTATCTGATATATTATCGACTAATCCGGCGGCACGTGTTTTTTACAAGCAGATTATGATCTGTCTGATGTCTTCTTGCAAAGGCATATCACGCTATGGTTGTTAAGTAAAGGTAAAGTAATGCTGTACATCGCATATCGCATGGTTTGTAACGTAATTGTTTAAAACAACTACAAAAAAACTAGCGTCGAAGTATGCGTTCAAATTCTACAACGTTGCCAATTAAAAGTAACGTAACTACTCGTAGGGAATAGTCCATAGTTAATGAAACGAAACGTAGATTTCTTTAAACCTAACTTGAACTTTATACAATGAAGTTCGTTAAAATCCTGCTCCTAATTAACGCGTACCTGAACTAAAACCACCCACCGCAGTTTGTGCACCAAAATTGATCGAAAAATGATCCTGATCGATAAAGCATTATAACACAAATCGCGTGTCCAGTGAAACTGTCTTTAACCAGTTGACTGCGAAATTTATCATGGAACGTAAGGCAGGAATGAGACGCAAAATAATTTTACGATCGATGTACAGCAAAGCAAGGACGGATTGCATTTTTATTCCATAAAACATTAGTTATTCTGCACACGAATTCTTGCACTGAATGAACATTTTTTATTTTACACTACGAGTACAAGGGTCAACCGCTTGGAATGAAAATTTTGCACCGACGCGTATACACGTCGAGCGCAGTTAACCGATTAATTTCCTTCATTCTCCAAAGTCAGCTTCTTAAAGTTCCATCGCGATATAAGCTCGTCATAAAAACAAATGAGTAGATACGCTCAGAAACTCCGAATCCGGCTTGCCATTCCGATCCACGTATCCGCAGCATGGAAATCAGTCGTCGGCAATCGATTTCACGGCGACACGGAATTTGTTTGTACCAGAAGAAAAGCGCAGGAAAACCTTTTTCCCCGGCGTGATCCACGTCGCCAATCCGCGAGGGTGGGGTTCCAGGAACGTGAGAGGACTCGGGATTTATTCGAAAACACTTCTCCTGCTGGAATAAAGTTATACGCGGTATACGCGGCCCGATGCTCAAAGGGCGTGGAAAAGGGTCGATTCCTTAATATCCCCTGGAGACTCGGGGATCAGATACACATCGGTTGGGTTTGGCTATCTATTCAATATGCCTCCATTATTTGGTAGGTGATAAGGTGGAACGGTCGTCCGACTCCACCTCCTTTGGCCTCCCCTGCCATCGCAACCGGGGGCGGACCGAGGGATATCTTTCTCCCCCCCAGGGGGATTCGCGCGATGAGCGATAGCCCTCGTTGACTTCCTTTCCTTTTGTATCGCTTCTCGTACGACAGGTTTCGGCTTCGGTAGCGGGAGCTGTTTTACAACGGCGCAAAATTGTCCTTTGCGCTCGAAGCCATGGCTTACATTGTTCGCTTTTTGCTTTTAAGGTCTAATTTTTCGATGGACAATGCTTTGTTCGGGTCTATGTTGTTGTTATTGATTTACATTCTTGATCGTCCTTTGGCACATTAGGGTACTTCTTCGTGTAAGGTATTCTTCGATTCTGAGATACGTTGGTTTTGATCGATCTCTGTGGAATAAGGTTGTTAAGTAATCATCCGTGTGGGGCATATTATTAAGTTGTTATAAGGAATTATTACAGTATGTCGGTTTTTATTCTTTATGTTGCGATTTAGGCTTATTGACAAAATGTTGATTATTTTCGAAACGGATGATTGTAGTAATTATCTTAAATCTCTTGTAGAATTGTAAAGTATTAATTAGTACTGTGTAAAAACGAAGATTCTGTGTAGAATTATATATGGTGCGAAGAGAGTAAAATATAAGTTCCCGTTTTATCCACCACAGTACAGAGTAAACATTCCAATCGTGATCGATACATATCACTCGTTTACTCATCTCTGTTTCTGCAATAAAGATCTATACGGATTTTTATTTCACAATCCTTTTATTTTACATTTAATTTTTACGTTCACTTTACATTTAATTGTTTCGGCGTCATAATCTATCATCACGATCGAAAAAATTACTTGGATACTATAAACACGCTTGATAAACGTAATTACATTAGTACAATAATCGTATGCAAATATCATTAGCGGTAAATGTTGACAATCAGTAGTAAAAGTTGCTATCATCCCAACATAACGCGATGCGCATTAACCCTTAGAAATCCAAAAATTAGCTTCCACATTCTTACCATACTATAACAAATAACGTCGCAGCAAGAGTAGGATAAAAATGAAAGAAGGCGGCATATCAGGATGGCAAACCTATTCGCTCAGCTTAACAGCACTTTCACATATCTTCACACTTTCCTTACTTCCCATTGTATCGACCTCTCGCGACAACGCTCGAAAATTGCTCGACAGCTCGCGGTTCGCAGCATTAAAACGCAGAACAGAGATACGGTGGAGACGAGGGGACACATAGCGACACGAAAGAATCGTTACCACCGTGCGGACCTACGAGTTCATTCGTGCAAATCTATTCTGTCCGGGTTTTTCCGAGGAAACTCGCAACACCGGCCTTCGTTGTCGGATCACGCACGGCGCGCACACCCTTTTCCTTCCTCCCCGTGCTCGGTGCACGCCGACGTTTTTCAGGTTACCCCGTGTGCAGCTTTTCACAGAAGAAACATGGTGTACGCTCTATAAAGGCGGCCGTATCTCGGCTCGTATCTCGACGGCGGCGGTAAAACCGCTGGGGGTGTGAGCCCCTAAGGGTACACAATGGGGCCCATATGTTTGCGGGGGTGTATAACGCCCCCCTCCCTGCCTCCTGCCCCTCTCTTCGCCACTGAGGACCTCGATCGACCCCGCCTGCCAGCTCCTCGTCTATTCCACGACCTTCTTTCTTCGCCCCCCCCCCCGGGCGCACCAGTTATTCCACGGCGCCTCGCGGAATCGTTTCGGTAATTCTAGTGTTAACATCATGGTTAGTTTGATGGAATTAAGATTGTGACTGTTAAACGAATCAAGATGATTAAGTAGTTTTCTTCTTTTCTTATTCTCTAACGTTTTTAAATATGCATTTATTATGGTATTATATCGTTTTGTTGCGGTATGTAAATGATTGTATTGATTTACTGACGTTGTTTTGTTTTCTTTTATTTTCTTCAAGGATATCTGCTGTACCTCTTATATGTTAGCGCATTGTTTAATCCTTGGAATTTAGCTGTGTATATACGTATATCAAACAGATGTGGAAACAATTGCCTATATATGATATAAGAAAAATTCGGAACTTGTTGTAAGATGTTGTGAATTTCCAAACGTTGTTGTAGACAGTATGATTTTTATTCTATATCCGATTGCATTTTACAGATAAATGCTATGTGTATAAAACAGACGTAAAAACAATTCCCTATATATGGTTTAAGAAAAATTCGCCTGCCCGCTACTCGTCTATTCCACGAGCTCTTTCTTCGCGCCCCCTCCTGCGGCCAGTTATTCCACGGCGCCTCGCGGAATCGTTTCGCGCCAATTCACTTTCCGTTCCCTTGGATGTAACGTTGTTCCTTGGCCTCTCGTGAGTTCCTATACGTTGACATGGATGATGCTGGTACTTGTGATAAGACTGTATCTACCGGAATCCTATTCGCATCTTGGTCTTGATTTTAGTTTGGAGAAGCTTTCCACGTGAATCTGAAATGTTGCTGTTGCAAAAGCCTTGCTTTTGTCACTGAACTTAGAACGGTTGTAATCAAATTCTTAGAAACCCACTTGAGGTAGTTAATGGATGGAGTTTTTCCTAATTTAAAAGCATTTATTATTACTTTTAGGAAAGGAATAATTGTTAAGAATTTTTCATTTTTTGTGCTTTCTTATGATTCCTCACTTGTATGTATAAAGCGCGGGTGGCTATTCGCCAATAACAGCATTATTTATACATTTTTGTATTATTCGTTATTGTTGCCGTGGTTACATAGGGAGGTAGATCGTAAGATATTCAGCATTCGGAATTTCGTGGATTGATATTTTAGCCCACTGTCGTGAGTTTCAATTTTCTGACATATTTATTTAATATTAACTCTAAGTAGAAGCACTGTTTCACGTACTTCGATTTTCCGTCAGTTGTCTTTTCCGGATTATGATATGAAGTCGACGAGAATATTGGAGGAAAAGTTGTCACCTCCTTGCTTTATTCTTCTCGCGACAATGCAAATATACCTTTGAAATTTTTACCTAAACTAAAATAACAAATGAAATAAAAATACAAAATGATAATCTACTCCTTGCATAAAAATATTGTATTATATTGATTCCTTATCTCGAAAGTATAAGTACATTTGATAAAGCGCGTAATCTTTTATAATTGTTCAAGTGCCACTTCTTTTATCACACAACGTACAGACCTTTCTTAAAATATTCGTTAATTTTTATCGTATAACATATTATACCATTATGCATTAAGAAATTCACGTAGCCAACATTAACAACGAACACGAATATGCCCTATCATCGCAGAAGTAATTATTAATAAAATGACTGCTAATTAATGCACAAAATTCATGAATAATTTTATTTGTCTACATAGGTAAATTACCATTAAACGTCTAAATAATACATCAAATCGTTGCTTACATTGTACATTACGCGTGATACAAATCGTTTATATGAGTTAGATTAAGAATAAGTTGCAAAACTTATACGCAGCATATGTTAATATAACACTAGTCAAGTCGTTTGTATTATAATGCTGTTAGAATAGTCCAGCGCAATATAGATATATATTTACATATGCATATATATTAGAAAAATCTTTAATCGATCGTTATTGTTACGAAAAAAACCTCTAGGAATGTAGGGTATAAATCACGTTACTGCATATTTCCAGAACCACGAACTTTTTTTCGCCATAACTAGGCGGCTTAAGTCACGAGATCTTACAGCGAAGTTTTCACGTGCTCCGTTTAAATTCGCGAGCCGACGACGGTGCGGCATGTCGTAGTTACACGAGCGTAAACTCGTGCCGCGGCGCGGGCACGCGATACCCGGAATACGACGAGATCTCGTCCACAACCGGAAGATTAGCCGCAAAATGGTCCGCAGCCTCACCGGTATGACACGCGAAAAAATTCACGATTACTTCAAAGTTATGCGCGAGTTTTTCCTATTGTACACTCTCCTTGCAATCGCGCCAGTTAACCCTTTGGAAGTATTTGCCGCATTCTTCTGCAACTTGGCCTGCACGAATTAGACCTCTTGTGAAACCACTTGGGCGGCTTTCAAAGCAAATCAGTATACAAACGCAATCAAATTCGTTGAATGGATGCATCGAATAAGGTGATCAATTCGTAACACACGAATCATTTATTTGTTCACAGTACCATTTTCAGTTACTGGTGTACTCTTCCTGACCATTTACGTTTCAAGCCCAAAAAAAAAATGTCGTCTAGATAAAATACACTCTTCATATGGCGGAGAAAAAGTAATTAATCACATAGTTCAAGCTTCGTCAGTAGTGGAAAAATCTAAACACACAATTCGCACGTAATATTTTGACAACTCACTAGATTAATTTCCTTAAAAGTTTACAATTAACATTAATAACACGGATAATGAATTTTTTTTTCATTAAAAAATATCAATCCTCGCAGCTAGACAATTTCAACCGTGAACTGCTTACCGGACGAAGAAGTCTCGTAGAACGATCCTCCTCGAACATAATGGCACGTAAGCAGAGACCAACATTGAAACATATGGATATCCAATCAAGGATCACGTTCGTGGACACTAACGGATTTTAATGGACTGGATTCAAATCCTCTCGAAAGCTGAAGTGCCTGCATTGGCAGGTCGCGTCAATCAGATAGCGGCGAAACGTAGCGAGGGTCGCTCAAGTGCCGATAGTCCCGATCCGGCTTCGTGCTTTAATTTAATTGGACGATCGCCAGTCGCGCGTGCCACCTGATAAATAATTAACGTGTCTGGGCTCGGATCGATTATCGAGCTGTCGGCCCACAGATGAGAGATGGCGAGGGAACAATGAAGGAAACACGGACGAGGACTGTCGATTGATCTTTCGATGCTGATCAGCAATTTACGACAGGCCGTACGTTTAACCGCGCATTAACCATTTTCGTGAGATAAACTCGGGTCACGAGATTGTCCACCTTTAGCCGTGGATCGAGCAGCTTTGACCGAGATCAATTTGAAACTACGTTCATATCGATGCTTTGTAAGGTGTCACCACAGCGAAGTGAGAATTGTCTTTTGGATGTTTCTTTCTTTGGCTATGAAGGTTTCAATGGTTATATACGTTGGAACGTTCTCGAATTTGAGGAGTTTATACAGCGTTTTCTAAGAAATTAAAGGCACATGAAGGGAAAATCAATTCCATCGTTTTTGGACTTTTTTATATAATACGTGTATTATAGGCCTGCTGATTCGGAATTTAGGTTAAACAGTAGATTTTAGAATAAGTATTTTTATGGAATAGAGAATTAAAAGACGAATTAATAATCGATTACGAAAGTGTTAGATTTTTATTTGGCCAGATTTTCCCTTTGAGGTTATGCCCAAATTTGGAAAGTACGAAAGGTGTTTAAAAAACTGAAAATCCCATCAATGTTTCTGTATTAGGTTATAACTGCTGGAAAATTTGATGTTACAAGTCGTTCAAAAATCAATCAATAATTTCTTTGTTATTTATATTTCCTCTTGTATTTCTACTGGCATATTTATTTTTGTACTCACTTTTGCTGTAATTTAAGAAACAATAAATTCGCCAGAAACGCCAGAATTATCGTAACATGTACGCATGATTTAAATATAAACTTTCAAACCTTGTCTATCGAAAGTAATAATTGAACAGAAGCATCAAAACATCACAAATATCCATTGCTTTTACCAATACACTGTACCTCTTTACTTGGGCAAAACTCGGTTTGCTCGCAGCGCGCTGGTGCCCAAGAGCATCGATATAAATCTACAGCCCTTTCGAAAGCGCGTGCCTTTGTCTCGCTCGCGGTATCGCCGCAATTTTCGGCCCTCTGGCCTGGGATATGCCCCGATCGGTACGTATATCTACCGATCGCGGCGATTACGCAAGCGAGTGTATCGCGTAAAATTGCTTAAACGTAGGAGGAGGATTGGCCATTACGAGGGAGCCATTAAACGTAATGTACGACGGTAATACGTGTTCGACCCGCTTCGTGCATCGCTGGTCTGCTTTTGGGATGTTCCGTGGATGCCGATTGTACAATCGACCTGGTTATACGTATTAAAATTACGGCGACGGCTTGTGTGTACTCGGCTTGGGAATATTAATCGTACATCCTCGAGAAAATTGCATCGCGCAACCAAATGACGTTCGAAGTTGGCATAATTAAATTAATTGTGGTTTGATCTTTATATATATATATATATATATTAGGTGTACCAGAAAGTTCTGTCCGTGCTGGTTACAACAAGTTTCAACTAATATGCGCATATACATTGGACGTACATTTGGCTCTCTCTTTTTATCACTGAATGTATACATGCTGACCTAGAAAATGAACTAAAAGGAAAATGATTCATATTAATATTAAGTAAGATGCGATCGCGTACCCATGGCTACTGATAAAGTTTATTTACGCCACTGTATTTTGTACGAATTCCAACAATAATGAAATACTACAGAAGCGTGTAGAAATTTATTGAAAGTGCTTGGTGAGTTTCTCATAGAACATTATAGAAAATGGTTCAAAAAATTTTAAGTAGGTGATTTCGACCTTTCTGATAAGACACGCTTTGGACGACGTATAAAAAACGCATTATTTTGTTTTATTCTAAAAACGGGGAGAACTTTCCGGTAGACCTAATATATAAATATAAATATATACATATACATATTTAGCAGTTTAATAAGCATATAAATTAAGTAGTTCAAGCTAGAAAAGCATTAGATTATAGGATGCAGTTATTCAATAATAAGATAACACGAATAAATTTGTTATACAGCGATATTCGTTTGCAGATATTCTTTTTTGCAGATATAGTGACGTGTAATCAAATTAAGTTTGCGTAGATAGATAGAATTTTAATTTTAATAAACATGTTGCGTGGTACTAAAAAAATTTAGTGACAGGATGGAACGGACTAAAAACTGCTTTCGCTAAACTACTGTAGAATTCTACTGTATCTTTGTCAGATTTTAAACTCATAATCGATACCAACGCCTTTAATCCTAAGTTCCTGTTTCAAACACTGAGATTTTAAACTCTAGGCTCTAGTCTCTCTCTAGTCTCTTTGAAAAATCCAAAACCCAGAGGTCACGTTGGCACGTCCTGAAAGCGACAACGAAGCGAGACGAAATGATTAACCCATTATTTGCCATTGTCCCTTTTTTGGATCGCTTGTTTTTTTATTTATTTCTACCTAGGCAACGGAACTTAGTTTTGATCGTTGTACCTAAATGTTGTACCGACTACCATAATGCAGAAAATGAATTCAATTAGTGCATTCTTTAGGTTTGCACTTGGCTTCGGCATATAATGAGTTAATCAGTTCATAATTTCTCCACACATCTTCGACGCAGCGTTTATCGGCGATGCTCGTATAAACTCGTCTTTTTATTTCCACCTACGAAACATGCATCCAGGATTAAACCCCGGCTTTCCGCTAAACGCGTATCTAATCGATCAATCGCAAATATACTCCCGTTGCCCTGCATTTCAATGGCACATTTTTGTTAATATCATGCAAATAGCTTAAACCCTTATTACCAGGAAACTTAAATGCCCCGATTATGCGCGCGGCGTGCAGAGATTGGCATCGCCTTGTCCAGCTTGCAACCGGTTCGGTCCAACAGGCTATGCATGTATCTACACATAAACCGAGGATCTATCGATCATATGACGTGCGCGTACCGATGGTTAAATCGATCCCAGTTTCTTTCGTCATGCAGGGACAAAAAGCTGGGTTCTTGGAGGTAGCCAAACATGAATATGCATATTATAGCGGAAAGTCTACGTGGAGTGGAAGAAAAAGTTCATGGCGGTGCTCGATTCACTGACTCTGATCGCGACACTCGAGTAGAGTTTCGTTTACATGATTCTTTATGACGGATACAGCAATTTTTCTTATATTTCCAATGTTCTGATATAAATATAACATTAATATCTGTGTATCCGTATCAAGATACAAGATAAAGCAGTTTGCAGAATTTTTATTATTTTCATAATTCTTTGTATAATCATTACAAGTAAAATGTATCGCAAAAATATTTGAAAGTATATTCGGTGACGTATAGTAAAGTTTGAATATTGATAACTATCTTGAAAGGTTATTTAGAAATAGGTTTAACAAAGAACACTAAAGTGGGTGCAGAAAGATACATATCAGTGCATACTTATTATTGTAAATAAGTACTTACAAATATACTTAATAATGGATATTGGAGGGGTGAAGAAAAGAAGCATTACAAGGTAGATATTTCGAAAATAGATTTACTAGTACATTCGGTAGGGATGTATTTTTTCATTTTATATTTGAACTTTTTTTATCAAATTAAAGCACGAAGCGCAACACGATAAAGGGATACAAAATCTCCCTGATGTTTTGCCCAGAAGCGGATTTCGAAGTAGTTCTAAATGAGTCGCAGATAACAATTCACGCGCAGCTGGCTCTCAAGCGTCCTCAATCACTTAACAAATAACTCTGCCGCATACAGGTGGCCCTTAATCCTTCCTCATAAAAGTGGATGTACATGCTAAATCGATTCGCGACGAGATACTGGATAGCAGAATCGCAAACGTTTGCTACTATATTCGATGTCACGTTTCGTAGGGGAGACCTCCGATGTAAAGAACGTTCACGTGTCCTACCATGAATATCTTTGTCTACTTATGATACAATCCTGTCGGTACACATTCCCAAAATTAAATAACGATATTGCATCTTACCGGATTTATGACTTTAATAAAGTTAAGAAACACGAGAACGGCCCTAAAATATCAAGGATTTAATAAACTGGGTTCTTTCTACGTTTCTTGACATTTCAAGCATCAAGATTTGTTTTCCGAATTTAAGCATTTAAAAGTAATCTCAAAAAGCCAAAAAGAAGATAGTATCTTTGTGTTCGTTTGTATTACTATTTGTACATAATTATCACATAATTCTATGATAACAATCATGTAAAATGAAATAAAACAAAATAGAATTACTCAAAGCCTCGCAATTTAATCTGCGGATTTATAAATCAGTTCGATATCTAAACTTCATATTAATCTGAAGAGTCCTCAATCCTTCCTCCTAGTTTCAGATTTAGAAATATTCTACTTATAATACCAATAATTAATTTTAACTCTTAACATTGACAGCATTCTAAACCCAACGCAAATCCTATTCGCCAAAGTTTTGTAATATTCCACCTGCCGATGAAAGAATACTGCTTTTTTTCACCAAGCTGTATAAAATATCGACATCATTCCTGCGCGTTATAATAAACTTGCATTTATAATAAAACCATATGCTCTCACAAAATCAAAAGGCGGCCGCTGATTATACGTAAAGTGGAAGTTTTCTCGGTCCTCTAAACGCGAAATTGAAAGCGCGAAGGAAAAACGGCGATGCTAACTAGGGGATTAGAAGGCGGTCTACGTGTATAGATACGTGAGGCGGTTTAATAGTGCCGTATATTTACGGCGTCAGATAACGGAGCGCTAATTAGTCGGCGCTCATATCTCGCTTGATATAATCTCGCGCGGTGCTCCGTTTGCGATTAAGTCGCGGAACAAGTTTAAACATCGCCATAGATCACAAATGACACCACGAGCGAGGCGTGAAAATGAAGTACGCGTACTTACATACGTTAGGTGGACAGATGATAACAATAACGCGGCATAATGAACACGGCGTTGTTACAACGCGATTAATAATCGCGTCTTGTCTCACTACTTTTTTCTCAGCTTGTTTGCTGATGTATAATCGAGCTACTTTTAATGTTACCTCATAATACGTTCATCAAGGAGAAGTATGCCGCTCTCGTGTTACTAGAAGTCTTAAAAAATAGGTATAAGGATGATGAAGATCATGTGCTTAAGGAAATGAAGAAAAGTGAAGAGGCACTGCATGAGGGATGGGTTCTTTCGGATTACACGGATGATTATTCATATAGAACTTTTTTGGTTATTAATATAGTTAAGCAATGATTTGGGTTATTTCAGGTAAATGTTATTCGATGTAATCATGCGATTAAGAGTTTAGCTTTGGTTAACTCTTTGCGTAGAATATAAATCATTTTTCTTGAGGCAATTTCCTCCTTGCTGTATTGCACCCACAGGTTTGTCTAGTAAATTACAATAACTCGCATCTTCTGAGAAAGCATATTTATTGTTTAAACGTAGTATTAAATATATTGGAAAAGAATCGTGCCTCTTGCATCAATTCGTATCGCGGAAGTCGAAAGGAACATACTTAAGCACATATACGAATATATTGATTTTTCTTTTAATTCTAACGTGAAAATCTCATATGAAAATGGCAGTAATTCTCACTTTACATAATAATATTTTGCTCCACTTTTCTCGATTTGGTCCCAAACTTTGCTCCATACCGAGTACTCATCCTCATAATTTGGCCGTAGGATTGTCTCCAATACGTTTTCTAATTGGCGCATTCGTTAACGGTCGAAGTGGCCACCCACTATAAATATCGTCCCTCGAACTTCCTGGCGTCGACAGTATCGACGTGCGGCTACGTAATGGGCACCTGGCGATTGTGGAAGCTCGTTATTTCCGGAAACCCACTGGTCGTTAGGCTCTGTCGCATTGGCCCGCTCGTACAGGTGTATCGTTTCTTCGAGGTTCTCGAACGTGAGAGTACGAGCGAAGTCGAGGATAGGCCTCGTACAGTCGCGATTCGTCTACGTGTCTACGCCTCCACGCACGTCGACGCTTTCTGAGAATGTCAATATCAAGTGTAATGTGGTTTATCATATACCAGTTATCGGCAAACTCAATAATCAAAAGAATCGAATATCAGCATTAGAAGAATATTTCTTTCTTGAGCCCTAAATTTACGAAAAATTTGTTGTAGGGAAACTAGGAATTAATAATATATGATAGATCAGATTAGACATGCTCTATGTACTTGCCTTTTTCATCTACTATAATCAAATTTGAAAACTCAGAAGGTTTGAAAAGATGATTCCTGTGAAAGTCCTTGCGCCGTTTGTTCTCTACGGTGTCATGTAACAAAGTGGCAGAGGGGTACCAAGGGCTTCTTTCATAAAACTTTCTGTATTACAAGTTTTTTTCTTTTCAAATATAGAATTTGTAATACAAGAGTTGTAAGTTCTATGAAACGGATTCATAGTTTTTCAAATATTGCGTTATTATTATTCACGATCAAAAAGTCTACGTAATGTACCAATTCTGAGTAATCGGATTTTTGACTTTGAGCACAGAATAAAAAAAAGATAAGATACTTATTACAATTAACAATAATCCAGTTTATAGATAAAAAGTATTTTTTATTATTAAAATATTACGTGACACATAATCATCATCCGTGGTAGAGCCACATTCGAGAAGCCAAAGAACCTCATGCGGCCTGCGAGCCACGTTTTTCGACCCCTGGCGTATACCAACTCGAATTTCTGAAGCTACGGTGGTGTGATTCAAGAGAGATTCGCATTCAAATCCCCTCCATCACCTCTGAAGAATCTTTGACGTGACATGTCTACCGTAGCGTTGGTGACAAAAATTGAACCAAGACGAATAGAGTTCAAATAGAAACACGTGAACAACTTTTAATTATATTAGTGCGAAGTCCAATATGACCTAATAAGGAACAATCCACACTTTCATAAAAAAGAACAAATATATAATACAGATATGCGTTATAGAGACGTGAAGATTACATTTTAATAGAATTGCGAGAGACCAAACAATGTATATAAATTTATTGTAGGCTACATAGTATCTGTGAATTGTGTGGCTTATATGCATATTAGCAGAAGTTCCGTATCGACACGTCGAGTCGATGCGTTACGACGACGGTTGCTGAAAAGGACAGAAGTCAACGGTCCTTCACCCGAAAGAACAGGCAGTCGATCACCAGATGTACAAAATGCACCTATCGCAAACGTAATAAACACCAATTGAAAAGCCTAGAATCTCCGTATTAATTTCAAAAGCCATGTACCATTCGATTAAAACTACCTTTTCCAAAAACACTCACATTACCAAATAAATTACATTTTTCATTAACATTAATACATACTGGTTTAATGTTGAAAAAAATAACCAATCAACCAATTAGTTTCATACATTACTGTAATATTGAGTCATAAAGTTAGTCATACTCTAATATCCTTACATACTGTATATATAATACATTTCTACAGATTTATTGGACAATTTATCTCAAATAGCATTCAATCTTGACATCATTTTCATGCTCTTCGATTGTGATAAACACCTCAGTTTGCGGTATATAAAAATAAAGAATCATTACCATCAATTAACATGTATTAATTCGAGAGAATTACAAGCGTTTAATCTCGCACGAGTTCCTTTCCAAATGCAAATTACACAACATTCACTATAAGTCTAAAGGTACTGCATACATGTGCATTCAAGATGCACCAGCGCAATAGGCTTCCCATTACCATACGTATTACAGATATTTATTACAGATTAACGGAATTTATTGGAGATTTAGAATGTAATTATTCATTTCCCAGAAAACGCGACACGCGTTTCGTAACTGCGCAAACACTCGGCACTTACACGCGCGACTTCTACCGACATCGGACCGACGATCACACGGCAGATACATACGCGATCAGGCCCTCCTTATGTATATCAGAATTAATTAGCGGGCAATCGGCGTCACTTTAATTGGACTAATTAACGGACGTTAAGCGACTCGATTCGTTACGCCGGATCTGCAGATCCCCCGAAATTTCCTCCGTGAAAGTGCGCAGCGCCAAAAACTCGTTTCCTTAATATGACAACCTGGAAATCCAGTCTCGCCCCTCCGATCGACCGGCCAATGAGCTTTGATCAGTGGATCGCGGAATCCTCGTTATCGATCTTCCGTCCGCCACGGATGATGCACTACTTCGTGCCTCTTACCGCCACCACGAGTGGACCACTGTCCACGCCTGTGCGGCTCTCGCAGGAGGTTTTGAAGCGTTCGCTTCGAAGGCCAAACCTACCGAAGCGGTCAAAATGACTGATCAGTCGCTTCTTAGAAAAATCTACTGTACTTCGTGAGAGGGCATTTTTTGAGATTTTTTACAATCCCTACCACAAAGTGGGAATCGTTCTATTCATCTATTAATATCTCTTTTTAATTGTCTTTTTCTTTAAAGGTATACGTGATATACGTATATATGTGCGGAAAGTGGTTGATAGGTTTAGTGTTGATAAATTGGAGTTACGACAGAGCAGAAAACGCGAAGGTTGATATAATGGACTCCTGTAGTGCGGGAGTTCCTATAAGGTGAATTTATATAATGCACTAAATAGAAAACTATAGAAATGTATAAGGTTATATAATAAAAAATAAAAAACTATGTAATGTATCAAAGTTATATCAGACATGTATCAAACATCTAATCGTATATTACATGTATATTATTATTGTTTATTATTATTAATGTATATTATTAATCAAACATCTAATCGTATATTACATGTATAATTAAATTATGGTAAATTCTACGTTTGACATTCTTACATGTCAATTGAACATGATAAATTAACGACTTGAAACACATGAATTTTAATATCCGTTTCACTTGTCACGTTATATGAAACTAATAATTACGATATCAGTATTAATAAATAAATAAAACACAATTGTACGCAGTATATCATATTATAGACCAAATATTCAATCGATAAATACCAGAAAACATGATCCGTTTCCTTATATCTTTGTAATCGATTTGGAATATATTTACTCGTGCAGCATGTACGTCATTTGTAGCGGAACGTGTATACAGAAATTACAACTCGTACAAATTGCGTAATAAATTTACGCATACATTGGACGTTTACCACCGCGTATGCAGCTGCGGCATCTTAAAATGTATTATGAATCTCGAATCGCATCTGCTGCGAATCAGACGATCGTTTTGTATTTCGTTATGTCACAATCGCCGGTGATAAAAAGTCAACGCAGTTTTTAAGCATTCATTAAGAGCACTTCAAAAGAATTTCGAAAGAAAGTGGCAAAAACGTGGTGTATAACCTGACCGATATAATAATAAGTAGATGCTTTCTTTGTGCAGTATATTCTCTGATAAATCATTTTAAGTGGAACTTACAAAAAAAATGTATAAAAACAGCAAAATTCATTACGTCGGGTCAAAATTTTTGCATATTGAATTAAATATCTCTTTAAAAAGAAGAAGGAACGTATAAGGAGATAAGTTGAAGTCTCTTTTAGTTATGAAATTCTTTCAATAACCAACATACTGTCTACATGATGAAAAGTAGATTTTCAACAAATTATATCGAAAAATTGAATAAACCCCGAAATATTAATGCCGAGGTGAAGATTAAATGATGAAAAATTCTCAAACATATACATCAGTATAATATTATTAACATTATTAAGGTATCATTTCTATCTTTTTTTAATTACGTATACGTTGTAGATATTTTAAACTTATACCTAATACCTTGTATTACCTCTAGAATGTATAAACCTTACGTCGAATCATTTAAAAACTTTCATTAAACTAACAAAACTGATAAGTATATTCAAGTTGATATCTTTTGCAATTGACGCCAAATTATGCAAGTGTCTCACGTCTATAAATTTGCGCAAGAAACAAAACTTTGTTTACGCTGTTTCCCTCGAATCGATAATTATCAAGATTGAGGATTCATGACAAAATTAAGGGGGATCAAATACATCAACATGACTGCTCGCGTTATATTTAGGAATCGATACGAGTCATTATCGTTGGGTCGATTAAAAAAAAATTGGAGGAACAGGTGCACCAGTCGTGACCAGCTGTCTCGCGGAAATGGCTCGACTCTATCACCACCACAAGGCGATTTCTGTGCTACGGCTTAAAAGGAACATCACATAAGTGCCCGGAACCGATGTTAATCTCCAGAACTCCTCGCCTTTTTACTTAATTTGTAACTGTTTGGACCATAGCGAGGCAATGAAATGCAAGGTGATGAATACACAAAAAAGTATAATTTTCTTAATCCTCTATAATTGACGTTTCCTTTAGATTTCGACACCGAACACTTTTTTAATACATGCTTGCATCTGATGTTATGTTCATAAGGAGTTATGATCATAAGTGGTTTATAAGGAATTATGTTCGCAAGTGACGTTTGATTTATAATAATCTACAAATATAAAAAGCAACGACAGCGGATTTAGATTTAAACTATGTAAACAGAATATTACTTCAAAGACAGCATCGGTGATAAAAAGCTTTATAACAAACCATGACCAACAAAAGCGACGAACCAGCACTACGGAGATCAAGATCGCAATGGTGGTTGTGTATACAATTTTTTAAATTATATTAAAAAGCCGCTAATGTACGAATACGCTATAACTTCCATACACCTCAGCAGAACCCTTTTTAGAAGGATACATTCTGGCTCTACCTGTATTTTAGCGCGACATCTTGACTTACTTTCTATCATCGGCGTTGTTTGAGAGGCGTCACGTCCTCGAACGATACGACACCTTGGTGCTGCTCTTATCGGGCTACTTGCAGGCACCTTGCCGGCTTCGAATCAGGGCCGTGACGTTGCTCCGGCGGCTAATCCGATCGAGGCGCGAAAATGGCAATCCTATGATTCCACCGTGCTGGAGCACGACTCCAGGCGACAGCTGCTTCGATAGAACAGGAAAAGAACCGATGGAACGAGTCGAGCATTAATGTAAAGTGCAATTCTCGATTGTGGCCTCGAGTGATGTCGATATGCTTTCGAGAGTAATTTCAAGTTGTCTTACACGTAAGCGGGTTAGAAGAATTTAAGGCAGACGATCGTCTAAAGTATATATAGATTCATGCATTATTTAAGTGTAGGTTTTGTGCAACAAAATCTTTTATGCTGTTATCGATTATTTAAAATTTGTAGAAAATATTTTTGTATAAATCATAACTTAGATCTTTTGTCAAGGGAAAGTGTAATAAAAAATATTTTTAACATTTCAGGATTTATTGAACACAAATTCATTGAACGATTTTCGAAAAAAAAGAAAGAAAAAGGAAAAGTATTCATAGTAACCTGCAAAAACGATAGGGCACGTAAATCCGTTTGAAAAAAATTTGTTTCGGATATTATAATCACGATATTCTCTACGCGTATCTCTATCGTTGAATACAAATACAAATCACTTTCGATATTCGATGTTTAAGAGTTTATAATTATAAAATAGTATTTTGATTCATTTCAAAAGAAATTTGTCCTCAGTACAATTACGGCCTAACTTATATAGTTTTTATGTACAAAAGTCACATCTGCTTATGCCGAACCATACTGAGCAAATAATAATAAGTTTCAATTATGACATTTTTCTTTACAGAATTTGAGATAAAAATTTAGAAAACAATAATAGTGCTAATTAAATTGCCATTAATCCTACTGATAACTATTAAATTAGACATCATTATTCCTAGCTGTTGCTTGCTTGAAATTGTAAATATCTTGAAAAAAACTGGTCTTTGCAAGCAATAATGCAAAAATGATTGCTCACAAAGACCAATTTTTTCAGGATAATAACGATTAAATATTATAGATACTCACAACTTTACCCTGTAGGTATCTGTTACAATGTTAAAAGTACATAAACGATGCTAAGAAACTACAACTTCTGATATGCATACCCTATTCGTATCTGAAGTGCATTTACATCTGCGGCAAAAATGTAACTGTAGAAGTGTACCTTTATAAAATATATGCAAGATATATCTCTTACGAGACCATTGCCGACAGTAGACGAACCCTTAACGTCGCTTCAATCCTTACACCGCTTTTAATTAGCGCATTATGCTTGTCGCTTTATGTACGTTTCACCGTTGTAAGATGCCTCCTTAGCTCCGTAGCGAAAAAGAATATGTGCGGCTACATGAAGTCTTCAACATTGTACGTATCAGTCGGTGCTAATTAGTAATCGCGGAAAAGGCCGGCCTGGTTCTTGTAATTGCAGAGGAAACCTGGAAACGGAGTTTAGCATTCCTTGCGGAATACAAACTCATTACGTGTCGCAGATGAACAGTAATTAACCCAAGAAAAACTGCACTAAGGGAAGACTTTCGGACCATTCATATGGTGTCTATTAGTTTTTCCTTTATCATTAACATGCCAAGATTTTATAGCAAGCTCTACCTTGCTATTATTCCTTATATGTTGAATTATGTAAAATAATTGCGCACATTTTTTATAAATTTGCTACATTCATATCAAACAGTATGAATATTATTTATCCCTATAAGTAGCCCTAATCGTTACTACATCTCAATATTTCTCCTATTATGCATAGTATTAAGTCATTCATACACGTAGTTATGCAAAGCATCGCAACAGCTAAACAATACTAATATTTCTGACCTTTTGTTCTTATCAAATCCAATACAATGATCATGTCATTATGAAAAACTCGTATGCAATAAGAGTGCGGATATTGTACCGTATAAACGTTAAGCACTTCGGTCCTCCTAACAAAAGAGCATACCTGCCAACGATAACCAGCAGACTTTACTCGTTATACTCATTTCACCATTACGCACACCGCGCGCCATCGTCGCCAAGCTTTTTCAAAAATTTAATATCCCAAGTTCGATGTTCCATCGTGAAAACTATCAGACCTGCACAGTCGTGCAAGCAAACGTAACGCAATTCGTCCCGGCGAAGGCAACACGAATGGGACGCACGTACGTGAACGACAATACCCTCTTTTCACGGCACACCGATAGTACGCAGGTCAATACGGCTTTCATATAATTCTCCGGCGGAGAAAGAAAGAGGGACCGGCAAGATAGGCGCTGACCGGCTCTCCTCAGCGGGAGAAGACAAATATCACCGGCGGTGCAGCACCGCGGTGCTGGCGGTGGCGTTCATTATGGCCTCTTAATGGCGCGATTTACCATTGAAAAAAGCTGGCGACACCGTCTGAATGAGCCATTACGGGCCGGTCTACAGAAATAATTATCGTAGCATTGACACAAAAGGGCGCACTGGCTGGCGCGGACGCGGCGAATGCCTCATTGCCGGTACAACAGGGCCCTGCAACGCCAGCCTGGGGTCCCTTTTTTCTCTCTGATCTATTTACCGGTACAAAAGAAGCTTCGATGCGGAAGAAAGAGAGAGAGAGAGAGAGAGGGAGGGCAAGAGAGAGTGTAGGTGTGAGAGAGTGAGAGAGTGAAGCATCGCGTTGGAGGGGGGCGAGAGAGACGGAGGTACCAGGCGTCGTCTGTCGGCGGCGGCGCTCTTGGAAAAAGGCAGATTGTTTGTTTGTCGGGAGCTCTCGTGCGCACAAACAAGTGGAAACAAATAATATCCTGGCCGCATTACGAGAAGGAGTCTTCGACGGAGGGCGACGAAGGAGCGTGGGGATGGCCGGGGAGACTTGGTTTACCCAGGCTGCCCCAGGGCGACGGTAACGAGGCGAACGAGCGCCTCACGTACCGTCATTAATGCCGGCCTCGGGCCCACGCGTCCTCCTCTCGCTTATATACTTATTCGTCGTAGGGGCTTTGGTAGCGCAGTAGGGTAGGGACTCGGACTTCCACGGAGAAGGCCCGGCTTTGAATCGCAGTCAGCATCTCTGGATTTCTTTCTGCGATATTTATATCGAGGACGTCCTGACACTTATTGCGCGAAGATCGCACTTATGGTGTCGCACCGCTGGACTTGCAACAACGGGTCACGTTCGTGGAGAGTTACCGTACCGAGAGCGAAATATAATTACCTATATATATACTGAATTACGTACAAATGTAAAAAAAAGGGCAAGTAATTTCGTAGACATCGGTAAATAATGAATGGTGTGGTGATTATTATTGTATGATATTCGAATCTGATTCACGTTACGGAGAGAAATTGTAAGGTAAAAATTAATATTTTTTTTCGTGCGATATTCTTGGTATTGTAATATTAAATACCTGCTATTCATAGTAATGGATTCTCGGAGGACTCGACTTCGAACTGCAGCCATCGTCTGTGAACACAGCTATATATCAATCTTATCACTATATATATATA